>APFE030419039.1:131967-157639 GCA_000404065.3 Pinus taeda
TATTCCTTTCAATCGGTATTATTATTAATCTTCCAGAGCATTAGTTAATCTTAAATTATTATCGGTATTTGTACATTGATATCAGTAAACAAAAGGAACACAAATGGATATAGTTTTTAAGGTGGAAACCCCCTCCGGGAAAAAAACCACCTGAAATATTTCTTAATAATACTTTAGTCTTTAATTCCTATTGAAAATAAAGCTCCAACTTCCTAGAATCTAGAAAAGAATTATTCTCCAACTCCCACTAGATGGACACTCCAATGCTCAAGTTTCTTCAGTAGTAAATTGAACGGATGCGCCAACACCAAATGAGCTACAATTCACCCTAGCACCATCATACCACCCTAAATTTTTCACAGGCTTGAACCTACTGGTGACTTCATGTACCAGCCTAGCACCACCCTACCACCCTATAGAAGAATGAAAGAGGAATGGACTCCCGTACTAGGGAAAATGGTCCACTTTACAATGATCTAAAATGGTGTAGAAGAAGAAGACATACTAGACCATAACGCAAACTATGACACAACCACATAATGATGATCCTAGACTTCATGACGCTGCATCTTCAACTCTTGGAAGTTATACAGTTCTACAACTTTTACAATGGCTCTATGCAATGATACTTTTACAATAATTGTATGTAGTATTGCCCACTTGAACACTTCATGTGGTGAACTTGTTGTTGTTGTTGTTCTGCACCTTGATTGTTGCTCTTGTCATGCTACCCTATCTCACTCTTCAAAACATTAGATTATGCATTTAGTATTCTCTTGATAAATATATAATACCTACAAAAAGTCTTCAAGGATATACCCACACATGATAATGGCAAAACTTACCTCATCATGTAGAGCATATGTGAGTGTTAAACAAAAACAACAAATTATAATAGAAAGAACCTAATGCAATTAAGATATGAACATCCATATACAAAATATACTTACCTGGATCTTACCTCTGCTACATCATTTTGTTGTACCTTGCCCTTTGCTGCCTTAGAATGTCTAGTCCTTTGCACCCCTTGAGAACACTTCATCTAATTTTTTTCTTGCCTTCTAGGAGCACGCAATTCAATTTGACGTATCTCTGTGATTTCACATCCCCAATATGTGACATTATATCCAGTAGTGGCCCTCTAAGCCTTGTTTCCAATGCCATAGGTCTAACCTGATTTGGATTTTTCATGGCAATGTTATGCCCAATCTCTCACAATGACCTAATTATGGACTAGTTGAGTAGAGCAAACTTGTATGGTGTGCCACATGTCATGGTTTCCTCCTTTGGCTCTGAAAACTATATATGTAAAACTACAATTCGTGCACTATTTGCCACATTTTTTAGAATTCCAATCCACTTCTCAAAGAGAGAGTTATGACGATTTTCCCAAGGTCACCTCCTTGAGATGAAATCGAGGAGCCAACAAAAACCCTAAATACCACAGATCGTATCTCTGAACATATAGAAAATCAAGATCTGAAATTGGGTCATTCATGAGGTTCACCACGATCTCAGCTCAAACATGTTTTAGTTTTAGCATCTATGACTTTTCAGAAATAAAGTGATAGTGAACATTCAACGATCACGACGTTTGGAGGATATATGAAATTTCCTTTTATAGAGTTGAGAGGGGATTTTATAGAGAATGTTGGAGGGATTTTAGGAGATTAAAAAATTATTAATTATTCACTATTTAATGACAAAAATCAATGATAAATTCCTTGACACAGCCCCATGGGGTTTTATCCCACTAATTGGGGCTACTAACTTCAATCTTGAATTACTAACAAATCATGAGGAATTACGAGGAGAGCCATATACCAATAGAAAGATAATTTTGACTAGAGTATTCCTATAATGGCTATGAGATGAGAAACCATGCATGATGATGCCAAATGTGTCATGGAAGTTCATGTTCATCCTTGGTGATGCTTGGGTTGAAATCGATGACAACCTCATATCATCTTTATTTGCGACTCCTGTTGTACCTTTTCCTACTATGCTTCCTTCTCTCTTCTTCACAACTCTTGTTCTTCCCTAAGTTTCCGCTTCAACTCCTATAACTCCTTCTCTATTTCCTCCATCCTCTATTTCTGTCCTTTATTTTGTGTGATCCTCTTGTTGTGCTATCACCTCTTAGCCTCAATCTACCAAGTTGCTTTCATCACAAGTGGGGTGGCTATGATCTTGCATCTTTTCTCCTCCTATGCACTGTCAACAACCTTCCTATTGCCTTGGTCATGCACAGGTATGCTACCTTTTGCTCCTACTAATGGTACTTCTCCCTGCAATGTTGCTGCCATTTCATCTTGATATCCTTTTCTATGAACAACTTGGATTCTTCACAGAAAGAAAAACTCATAGACACTCACTCAACTACATCTCCAATTGCACTCTCAACATTGTCCCTTGACCCTACTCTCTAGGAGGCCATTGTACCTATACTGCCGAGAGGCAAATGAACACTTGTAATACCTGGAGACATAGCAACACTCATGGCAAGCAATATTTCAATTGAGTACCATGACAAATTTGAGGACTCACATGCAACATACATGTGTGACTCACTGTGAATTTTGTGCAATTTTCACGAGGAGTCTACGAGACTGATTGCCAAAACTATGCAAGGCACAGTCTAGGTTGTTAAGAGGTTGAATTACTATTGGAACTGTGCATTGCATAGCTAGCCTAGCCTACTGAGCACTGAAAATGCGTAATGCGCAGTTTCAGTCAGCAATGACATGTAAACCAGCAAACTGCATTATGCAATTTATGGGGCCTACAAGGCACTACCTCCCAGAATTGCACAATGCAAGCTTGAAAGTAGTGATGGGCCAAATTTGCATAGTTTCTAGAGGGAAGGGAGAGCCTTCTCCTCTAGAAATGTGATTTTTTTAGCCGGCCAAGGCATCCCATACCCATTTGTGGGCGACTTAAATCATGAAAAGTATGAATGCTTGGGAAAGCTAAGTGAAACTAAGAGTGAATGATCATGCATGAAAATAGAGGGTGCAAGATTCATAAAATGGGAAAACAAGCCTGTTTATGGAACGAGGTGCCATAACGATGACCATGAGTGCAGAAACAATGTCATGCATGCGACAACAATGAGATTCAATGAAAAACTAAAACAGTGCTTCTACAAGCTAAAATGCATCAAAACATCAGCAAGCATTCATTCAAATGAAGTAGAAAACACTTACAAAAAGAGAAATAAAAAAAGCGACAAAAAAGACACAAAACACATGAAATGCAGACTTGCCCTAAAATATCTGAGTTGAATGTGCCAAAGACTCCTAGATGCGATGTGGGATGTCAGAGCTGCAAGGTCGATGTGAGGAATGAGCTTTGTAGTGTCGAGTACATAAGTTTTGATGATACATAGGCTTATGACACGCATGCCACAAATCTAGAAAAAAGTGACACCTGGCAGGAGCTTTCTAAAATGGCTTTTGCATGTAACCTCTAGCTGTTAAAAATGGATCCCTAAAATCTAGGGATGCTTGTGTTTTTTTAATTATTTTCCTTTTTTCAGGAAAAGCAACTCATGTATGCAAATCAACATTGTTCAATCTTGGAGGGAATTGGTTAACCTGACAACACATGCAACAACCTGCAATCATTTGGATGACATTTACGCAATTTCTGGGCTAAGCAAGTTTGTTTGTCCCTCATGCATTGCCCAATTTGTGGACTGAATCCCTGGCTATCAGTGAGAATTGTGCAATTTCTGAGCTGAAGCCTAGTGTCAAGGTGGATTACGCATTTTCCACATGGAAGGTTTCTTGGTTGGATTGTGCATTTATGGAGCCCAGAAGGATTGCACAATTTCTCGAGGGAAGGCTTGTTCCCTCCATAATTGTCCAATTTTCAAAGTTAGCACCTCAACTAGAAAATTGACTAAGCCTAGAATGTTAGCATGTGGGTGGGTGATAAACAAGTTGATTAGCACAGACGGGGAAGCCACTGAAACTGAGCTAAAGCCTATGTTCTTGGATAGTGCAAGACATGTTGCTAAGGATGATCGGTAGGGAGGTTCCAAAATGAGGCTCAGGAAACATTTTGGAGGGTGGTTGTAGCTGCCACAAACATTTCAATGCCCAAAAATAAGAAATAATTAAAAGTAACTCACCTTGTTTCCTAATTAATATGGATTCATCTTAACCATAGATCTAGCAATCATATAGAGAGATCAAATTTCTTAAGTTGCAAGCCACCTTTCACTGAATATATATAATATTATATATATATATAATATATATATAATAATATATATATATAAATATAAGAGAAGAAGGGAGAGGAGGAGGAGAGAGAGAGAGAGAGAGCTTTGATCCCTTGTAAATCCAAATTATATATATATATATATATATATATAATATATTATATTAAATATATATATATATATATAATATATATATAAATTGTATTTGTGTTTTTGAATGCATAATATTTGAAAAATATCATTTGGGCACTTGAATTGTGAAGATTACACAATTTAAATATGCAAATTTTACAAATATTTAATATACCTCAAAACTCATCAAAATGTCACATAGTAATATGGTTATGAGTGATTCGAAGCTTCCAAAGTTAATCATATTATTAGAGATTTTCGAAATAGCACTGTGTAATATATCTAATATGTCCAACATTTCAGATGGTAACTCCATCAATAAATAGGGACAATGAGATCCTTGTGAGTAAACAATGATGGAGAGTTTTTTAATAGGAAAAACAGTAAAAATAGTCAATAGGAATTAGATTTGTAATTTTGAAAAACAAAAAAAAATCTAGCTAAAAAATAAAAATTATTAATTATTAATAACTATTTTAAAAATTAATTGAAAATTAATAAGAAACACAAATAAAATAATAGCAAATATATTCATCTATTTTTGTTATTAGATCATAAAATAAAATTTTCTTAATGACAAAATAGTTAAATTTGATCAACATTTAAGTGAATTGGGGATTATCAACATGAAGGGGAATTAATAAATCAACAAGATTTTTATTAGTTTATAGTTAATGGTCAAAAATATAGCGAGAAAAATAAAGAGGCTAAAGATTAAAGCAAAAAATAAAATACAAAAAATATGAGTTAGATAAAGTTAAGAAATAAGAATTCTTTAAGATAACTAAAAATTAATAAATAAAAGAAAGGAAATGAAAAGAAATCAGTAAGAAGGTAATAAGAGGCACTTGGAATGTGGAGACAGTAATCAAGGTTAGGTCAAGACTCATTGAGTGAGATGGTGGATGGTGAGTTTCCAAGATTGGTTGAGTCTATAACCATCTTCCCTTTTAAAGTTATTCAGGTTCTTTTCAACCCAACTTCTTGAATAATATGAGAGTTGTAGAGTGGTGCAAAGGCACCCAATGGTGGATAATCAGTTCCCAAGATTGATTGAGCCTATAACCATCCTCCCTATTAGAGTTATTAGGATTCTTCTCAATAGGGTTTCTTGAATAATATGAGAGTTGTAGAGTGGTGCAAAGGCTATGATGTTTTTTTGATTGAAACAAATTAAGTGATTGGACTTATATGAGTGTTCTGTGATGGCAGCTTTTGAAAGATGGTTATGGTTCGTGTTTATGTGCTCATTGAAGCCAACTTTGAAAAGCCGAACTGTTTAACCAATGTAATATTTACCACAAGAACAAACAATTTTATAAACCCTTGATCCTAGCATGGCATCTTAAATTCTTTGACCATAAGAAATTATTTTTTTCAAATTTTTAAGCCATATACTACACAACTTAAAGCAATCTTTACTTCACTTTACACAAAATTAACTAGAAAATATAAATGTAAAAATGTAAAATTAGCTAAAAAATATAAATATAGAATAGTACCACTCTTTCAAATGTTTTAACCATAATCATTTTTTTTAATTTTTAATGTAGTTAAAATTGGAATAATTTAGTAATATATGCATTGAATTAATTATTATTATTATTATAATTTATAATTTTAAATCTCAAAATATTAATTTTATATTATTGAAATAAATTAATTAAACCATTGCAATTTTTTTTTTACTTTCAATAATTTTTTTTTCCAAATTAAAATATTTGTTTATTATTAACACACATATCAAATCATCTAGAAGTAAACTATGAGTTACAAAGCATTTTTTTTTAAAAGACACGGTACATGCACTATTTGATTCATCAATTTGAAGTGCATTTGTGCCAGTATATAGCTTATGTACCCACCTTGTTGCAATCCAACCCTCAACCTGAGATATGAATTCTAAATAAGATGAGGCTCACTTCAGATTTTGGTTTAATTAAGTAGAATCAACTCACACTTGGGCATGGTGTACACCATAGTTTGAAGTTTCAGCTATAAAGTAGTGATATTGGACTGTTATGGCTCATAACACGATAGACATCCACGTCAAAACGAGTTGGGATTTCTGAGTTGTTATAGAGTCCACGCCATAGACAAAGTCAAAGCCCCAAACCCTTCCTATTGTTTCTACCAAATCTGCAGTGAAAGGAAACCAACAAAACAGATTTTCGATGATGGTTATGGTTATTAATTCCAAAGTGTTTTTTATGGTGAGCATAGCCTTAGGAATTCTACCTCCAAACCATTTTGCATATGCCACTCGTTGAAGGAAATGCAGGAAATGGTAACCAGTGAGCATAGATAGAGATGTACTGTTACACATTGTTTTAATCTCATTCATTTTGTAACTTGAGCTGGAAATCTCTTCAAATCCTAAATATTAAAGGTAACTAATTCAATCTTTATCCTTAACGAGCCATAGCAAAGTGCGCTCCGAAATTAGGTGACCATAAAACGATCCCTTGCTCTATATGTTAGGGTGCATAGACCATTAGCATTATACATATTTACATTTTTCTCTAACATGTCGAGTTCCATTATAAAATTTAATGTGCGATTGATAGAATGATGATAAAACACCCCATATGGATACAATAGGTGATGACATTATGGGAACTCTGTTATCGGGAAAACTAATGTCTATTTAGAGCTGCTAGTCCCACTAAGATGGCTAGTTATCTTAGAAACAAACAAACTAAAGTTACTTGTGTTTTCCTTTATGAGAAACAGATGAAAGAGAAGCAGAGAGTACCAACCTCAGTGTTTTGCTTGGCTCCTTGCTTGTTTCCTCACTCCATTGATAGAGCTTTGCCACTCCTTCTTTACTTGTCTCGCTTCAAAGAACACCTGTAGAGTCAAAGCAACATAATACCATCAAAGCTTAGATATCTATAACCATAAACAATATAGGATCATATATATATTAACCATACAAATGCATATATCAATTCAAGATTCAAAGATATATAAGAATATGGAGGAAAACTCAAATAGTGTTATTGAAAGAAGTAGTAGAAGAGAGGATTACAACCCATTTGTCTGACCCAACACCATCCTCCCAGCATGAAAGCCCCCTTCAACTCATGAAAAGCTAGATCACCCAACAGTATGAAGTTCCACAGAGAAACCAACAACACTTCCTTATAAGATAGAAAATTCCAGCCTCTGGATCTCTAGGATGAGGGATCCATATATAGATGTTTGCATGTGTGTGAGTCCACTTCTGGGATTTTGATTAGTGTCATCTCTCAGATAATTCTTGGTTCCACTTGGAGGTTTCATGATCTCTTACTCATCCCTAGGCGAATTCAGAGAGGCAAGTGTCAAATGGGCAGTTTCTAGAAGATTCTTTGGGTTTCCACCTAACCAACTACCTCTGCCATTTGTGTGCTCTTTCTCATCACACCCTACAGAAGGGATTTTTAGTATGCATTGCAATTTTTGCATGTGGCAGGTGAGATGCATCACACCCTTAGCATTGAGAAGTCTGTATGGTTCTGTTTTGACCAATTCTAAGTAGTTTTTCAGGGAAAACTTCTGCGAAATGATGTAATCGGTTGACCTTGCTCCTTTAGGGTATGAAACAAAAATTTTAGGGGCTTAGAAGCCCTCGGTTTATGGACATATGAGATTAGGATTGCAATGCCCAGATATGTCTATAACAGTTTCCCCCTAAAGCATGAGGTCGTAAATCTTCTGATGTCGGGTGAAATGCTTTATCATGAGGATCCGAGGTTTTTCGAACTAAAAGGTGACCTGTAATAAGATACAGTACAATACACTATCTTCATAATATTTTCATGATGTAGCTGAGGTAGGCATTCCGATGCTCAACTTTATAAATTCATTTTCATGTACGTATGACATACCACTGTCTGTGTGACGGATTGTTGATTCTAGTAGAGTCATCATCCTTTGGCTTGGATGATTATCTATGCAGCTATGATGTACATTTTATATCTTTATTTTCCTAAATATATCGCAGCCCAGATGGATGAAACTAGCTCCGATGTCTTCGAACTCGTTCAATCTTCACTTGAAGTACAAGTCAATCCATGTGAAAGGATGTTCTGAAGTCAAAAATGGAAAGCAATCGCCTGATTACCAACCAATGATGTAAGGTGTTAACAGGCATGAGAGTAATCATCAATAATGATGATGACCCTCAAGGTACGGTAGTACAATTCACATGGTACAAATACATGAGATGATGTCAAACACCACGCAAAGTCTTCTGGTCGAAGGCCATTGATGTAAACCTGTCGCTGAAAGTGAGAAACTTGCCATTGAGGCATGCAAGCTTCAAAGTATTGAAAGGGTTGTTCCTAAGTCAACTTCTTGTATAATTTGCTGATGTCAACAAGAAGTGACCCATTGTAGGAGGGCCTTAATGAGTTCCACATCCACGACACGAAACGGAGAAAATGATTTTTTGGAGGTGAAAATGATCTGATGATACAAGGTTTAGGGTGGTGGTCAGGAAAGAATGAAGCGTGAAGGTATTGTAGTGGATGAGACATAAGCTGGGTTGGTGAATTCTCTCAGCGACTTCTCTTGAACATATCGGTGACATTGAAATGGATTGGCAGTGTTAACCCCAAAAATGGATGGTACGGAGGACCAACGGTGATATGACTAGTGAACGAAATAGCCCAGCCCGACTCAATCATGGTGATGGAGTGAAAGTGTCATGTTCAAGAGCGACCTGCTACCAATAAAGTTTCTTCAAGTTTTCTTCCCAATTTTTTCCCCAGTCATTTCTGACCACTACCTCTTTACTTTTGTCAATCTTGAGGAGGATAACATATGCTTGTTGTATAATTTGCCCTTCGAGCAAACCCGTCGCTATGTTTTAACGAGCATAGTGATAGTGAAACTCGGTCTTGTCTGGATGGACAAGTTCGTCATTATTGTTTGAATGAGTTTAATGACAAATAAAACTCGATCCTTTTCAATTTTAGAGAGTCTGAAAAGAGACGGAAAGGAAACTCCAGTAATCATTTTTCGTAATATAATCCCTTAAGTCCAAAAAGGTATAAAATAATATGAAACGGATGACTTTTCTATAGTTTTAATGAGCTGAACAAGACGAGCGCTTGATCTTTTTGTGCAATGATCCCTCAGGTCTAAAAAGATTAAAATCTAGAGGAGGGATGGCACTCCCAATGACTTGAATGAGCTGGAGAGGCCGGTCACTCGGAAATCTTTTCATATTTTATGAGTGAGATGAAAAGAGCTTAAAGGAGACTTGTTTTTTGAGGAACGAGTAATGTTTTTGGATAGTAGTTGGTTCCAGGTAAGGTTTGGAACTTTTCAATCATGGCTGTGTAAATAAGGTGGCTAATAGAATCATTCGTCGCAATTGTTCCTCAAAAAGGGGTAAACAATCAAATGGAGTTATATGATCAGCTAAAAAAAAGAGTGGAGGTGATGGTAAGAACACGACCAAGGTTCAAAAGTTGATAATAATGCGATCAAAATGGTTATTTACCGAATGTGGGTTCATTTTGTAATGAGCTTAAACTCTGGTGGAACATATGCTCATTGCTAGGTTTATTTTTTAATGAGCTTGAACCACGTAAAACTGCTCATGCTAGTCATATAATAAGGATGTCTCATCAGTAGGTTCATTTTTTAGGGAGCTTGCCCCATTCACAACTTTGCTCTGAAGCCTTTATTATGCAAGCTAAGAATGACTCACCTATGAGGTTAAAGGGTTGAGAGCCTATAAACTAAGAAAATAAGCCTACAAACTATGAAAATAAAAGGTCACTTTTCACTTACATGCAAAACGTTTGCATGCCCCCAAGTACAAAGAAAAGTAGAGTTTCCAAGTTTCCATATGAAAGTTCTCGCATTTCCAAGATTGCTCCATCCGCATTTGCAGAAAAAACATTTCCTTCGCTCTATCCATCAAAATAGACAAAGGTGAATGGCTCATCTCCTCCACTCACATAACTTTGACGAAGGAATCTTATTCCAGTCTAATCCCATTTTCCTAAACAGATGGGTGTGTTAGACTAGTCATATATTCTCTGCAGAAACGTACCCTATACCTTAAGTTTTCCTACCGAAGCAAACTAGGGCGTGTGCCCCTTGGGTTTCAATCACAATCACCGAATCACTCGTGCTCATCAGGTGGACAGACTAGAGATTGATGAGACATTCCTTCTGCAAAAGGACCTATTAGGGATGACACTTGACTAGTAGCTATGTGTGAACCGGGGAATGAAAGCTGGTCTATGAGTTGGACTACTCTGCCTTCATGTGGAAAACACATCACTCGAAAGAGTGAGGAAATAATAGCTCCCATGCTATAAATGTAGTCATGCCCAAGGAGTAGATTGTAATCTAAAGGTCCTTGGACTACCATCACGTTTCGATGAACGGTTTTCCTTCTCAAAGTTATAGGAAAATTTGAAAGGATCCCTAACGGTCGACTAGTTCCTTTGTTGAAGCCTATCAAAGTTTGAATCTTAAGCAGAAGCGATGGCGAACCAAGTGATTTCTAAGTAGTTGAGGAAAGGATACTTATAAAAGCCCCTTCATCTATTATAGTAACAACCATGACCATTCTGTAAGTTTGCACTATGATTCGGAGTGGTACATTAGATGGTAGACAAGGTTTGCCTAGTAGATTCCAATCGAAGGAAATGACTAGGATGCTTGGAGGAGGGGCCAAATAAATGACCACGTAAATCTGTGACAAACTTCCTTCCTGCGGTAAAGCAACAGGTAGATTTCCCCCATGTTCATTGGATTTTGTGTTAACGAAAAGAACTTAAATGATGTCATTATCATTCTCTTTAGAGATTGTATCATCTAAAGGTAGACCTTTTGAAGACAAGACTAGGTCGAGTGCCATCTTGACTTGTTGAATTTGGTCTGGTGTGGACTCAAAGGGTTTATCTTCAATGATAGATGCTTCGACCGACCACAAAGGTGTGTTAGTTCGATTTTAAACTAGTGATCGACTCGGCAGAGTTTCTTGTATCGAGGAGAAAGTCGTAGTGGCGAAGTAAGACGCTTATCCAAGACTCTTCTAGCTTCGTCTAGGAAGGGACAACGGTGGATGGCATGATTGGCTTCACATAGTCTACAAGGAAATTTAGATCTTCCTTTCTATACATTGACTTCGTTTTCACTAGTTGACAGTGTACTCTCAACATGATCATTAGAGGTTGACGATATCGGATTGTGCAAGCGAGGAGACTAGTCCCTTAAGATCCGTGGGATTCAAGGACAATCTCGATGATAGTGGTACCCTTTGAAAATGACACATGGAGATTTAGGTTTGGATGGTGCAGTGTGTGAAATTTCGCTAGATGATGCTGGGTTTCCCCCTTTTTCCGTTGGCTTCTTCTTCTTCTTCTCCTTCCCTTTCTTCTTCTTTTCTGTTACTTGGTTTTTAGTTTTACTAGCTTCACCAAGTGAAAAGGAAGAAGGAGAGGAAGAAAAAAATGAAGTAGAAGGTTGTGGGGTAACTCTAGTATCATTTGGTTGTTGATTTGATTGCTCAAGAAACACAGTGTTTTGTATGACACAGGTCGAGAAAAGCCATACCGGCTAGCCAATTGTCAGTCGTGGAAGGGACAATGTGGCCACATGAGGTGAACCAATATCTCCCCAAGAGGAGAAAGGACTAGGATTTCCCCCAAGGGGAAATCCTTGATTGGCGGATTCCATTTCCTCAACCTAAGACCAACGAGGGAACAATGATGTTATTCCAATTAAAATAAATCTTATGACGCTTTGACACAACTTGCTTTTTCAATTCTTAAGAGTCGAGGAAAAGCTAAAGATGACTCTAGTCGCCTTCAATTTTTAATGAGCCTGAAGTGACAAGTGCTTAGATTGAACTTTTCTTTTAAGGAGTTTGAAAAGGAATGAAAGTGACTACTCTAGAAATCTATACAGAGGTGTTATCAAACCAATAGCAAAACTACAGAATACTTTTTATGGTAAGGCAGTCAATCTTCTCGAATGTTGTGTTTAGTGCATTGCGATCGATAGGGCGACAGACATGGATTCCTAAGGATAAAGGACATAGCCTATTATGGTCTCCCAATATATACATGACGGTACGTGAGAGCATAAGTCTATACTGGCACTTGTCATCTCAGAGAGGAGGAATCACCCAACCTACGATGAAAGAAATAGTTATCAGGCTTTACGATGCTGGAATACGTCCCTAGCCTAGACTTCTAAATTTTGTGCGTTAGGTTTCAAAGTTTTTTTCAGTTCATTGAAATTTCTTTTACAGTTGATCTTTCTTAAAAAGTTTGTCTTTAAGGTTCACGACTTGATGTAGATATACAACTCCTAAATATGCAATCTAAGATGATAAACATTCATTTACTTTCTTTTTGCAATGAAGATCCTAGCTACTAAGGAAATAGATACGAAATTTAGAGCAGAGAGCACACACTAAGATGCACTATCCTAAATCAATTTCCACAAGCGGTCTAAATGCAAATGCAAATGCATGTATTTGTTTTTCGCTTTGTTAATGTGTGAATGGCAAAAAGAATGCTAAGTACAGATCTGAACTATGTTGGTTTCAAAGCGACATTACTAATAATTTTCTTTTGAAAAAAACGAAGGGAAGACTAAGATGACACTTTGTGATTTTGAATTGAACATTGCTTTCAACACTTGAAATACTATTAATTCAAATTAAATACAAGAGAACAAGTGTAATTGACATCAAAAAGAGGAGGATTCTTTTCTTTGACTGAAAACAACAATTGCAACACTTTCAAATCAAAAGACGACAGTTCGATTAAGCTACTGTTTGCAAAGGAGAACTATAAATGGTGAAAAATACATAAAAACATCCACAATTCTTTATACAATGGAGGCTAAATAATGCAAAGGAAGGGAGTTTCAACAGTTGTATACTGATCATAGACAGTAAAAATACTAAATAAAGTTTAAGACAATGAAGAAAAACCAAAGTCTGGAGGGAGAAACAGTCTTATCTCATCATCACACCTGTAACATAGGGAAACAGGGGTGCATCTCACCTACAACACACGGAAGGTGTGATGCATCTAGAGTGCTAATGAGAGATAGTGCAATGGTCCACGGACGAGACTCGGCTTGGTTTTTGCTCACAGCTTGTAGCTTAGTTCAGGGATTTAGGCTCAGCTAATGATAGTCACTAAACACAAAACATAGGGGCTGATGTAATGAGGTTACTTGACCTACCACCAGGGCACTTAGGTTGTTTATAAGTCAGATGTTTAATTCATAAACTAACCCAAAGATTGACCGAAGTAGCATTTAACTACTTTGTAGTTGCATATCAAAAGTAGTTCGAAGGCTAGCTCGGTTAACTTGAGACTCTATCTATAGTTTATAAAACAAACAAAATAGAAACAAGCTAACAAGCTATTCGCTCACCAACGGAGTCACCATTTTTTTATCGAGAAAACTAGTGTCCATTCAGAGCTTCTAGTCCCACTAAGACGGGTAGCTATCTTAGAAACAAACAAACTAAAGTTACTTGCATTTTCCTTTATGAGAGATAGATGAGAGAGAAGCAGAGTACCAACCTTAGTCTTTCGCTTGGCTCCTTGCTTGTTTCCTCCCTCCGTTGACAGAGCTTCGCCACTCCTTCTTTGCTTGTCTTGCTTCAAAGAACACCTCTAGAGTTAAAGCAGCATAATACCATCAAAGAATAGAGATCTATAATGATAAACAATATAGGATCAGATATATATTAACCATACAAATGCATATATCAATTCAAGATTCAAAGATATACAAGAATATGGAGGAAAACTCAAATAGATTTATTGATAGAAATAGTAGAAGAGAGGATTACAACCCACTGGTCTGACCCAACACCATCCTCCCAGCATGAAAGCCCTCTTCAACTCATGAAAAGCTAGATCACCCAACACTATGAAGTTCCATAAAGAAACCAACAACACTTCCTTATAAGATACAAAATTCGAGCCTCTCGATCTCTAGGATGAGAAACCCATATATAGATGTTTGCATGTGGGTGAGTCACCTTCTAGGATTTTGATTAGTGTCATCTCTCTCAGAGTTCTTGGTTCCACTTGGAGATTTCATGATCTCTTACTCATCCCTCGGCGAATTCAAAAAGTCAAGTGTCAAATGGGTAGTTTCTAGAAGATTCTTTGGGTTTCCACCTAACCAACTGCCTCTACCATTTGTGTGCTCTCGCTCATCGTACCCTACAGAAGGGCTTTTCACTATGCATCGCACTTTTTGCATCGCACCCTTAGCATTGAGTAGTTTGTATGGTCTTGTTTTGACGAGTTCTAAGTAGTTTTTGAGGGAGAACTTATGGGATATGATGTAATCAGGTCACCTTGTTCCTTTAGGGTATGAAACAACACTTTTAGGGGCTTAAAAACCATCAGTTTATGGACATATGAGATTGGGATTGCAGTGCCCAAATATATCTATAACAAACTGAAAGATCATAATGCTACTCAAAAGAAAATTTTTTTTTAATAAATAAAATTTTTGTTTTGGAAAGTTAAATAACATTTAAATTATAATAAAATAAAGTAAGTTAAAATAAAATAAGCTCAACTCAACTAAACATAATTTAATTTAATTTAACTTTACTTTACTTTACGTTATCAGCAAACATGTTGAGCTTTCATGTACTCTATTTGTCACCTTCCCAATTCCTCCACCCAACTATTCACTTAGATCTAAACTCGGCTCTTATCCTAGTTTTGTGTGCCTTCAGATCTCTACAAGGCAAGCACCTCATCGAAGCTCCATAACATAGCCTAATCCCAAACCCCCTCTCTCGTTGGCACGTAACTTAGTAGTCCTGTGAGGAATCTCACTAGTACTTAGTAGTCCTGTGAGGAATCTCACTAGTTTCTCTGCCGAGGTGGTTGTTTCATATACAAATTTTGTGTCCATCTCACAGAGCTCTATGGTGTGGTGTTTTCCTCCACCGAAAGAAAATCCAGGACTCCAATGATTTCCCAATGTTAGGCTCATTAGAAAACATAGTAATTGGGGATCCAAATTCTTCAATTAATATATATGGAGAACCCCCATAAGATGCAAAGAAGCTTAAGCAACCATGAAGTGTGCTATCCTACATGAAAGAGATTCCTAAGACTCCAATGATATCTCAATATAAAGCCCGGGGCAAAATTACATGGCAGTTGGGCATTCAAGTATTAGTACGTGCATGGGAGCCCCATAAGATCCAGAGCAGCTCAGTTAGCCATGCATTAGGTCAATATTTGTTATGCATGGAAAATCAAGCCTCTAGTTTTCACAATTTTGAGGATTGAGTATGTGACCATCATTCAGGCCAATGCTGCACGTGTATAACACAAAACGCATAGGTAAAGAAAGATATAATTTGAAAAGTTTTACACGGAAAATATGTTAATTAAATAGGTCATTTTACGGCCCACTGGATATAAAACTACTACATCACATTGTATTTGTCATTATCAAGATTCTTAGATCAATCCTGTTGGCTCATGCAGTCAGGTCAAGGATTTACAATCCCTTTTGAATTCAACTGCATAATTTTTAAAGATAATTAATTTAGAATTGGACATTATAGTAGGGAAGAATGCAAGGAATATATCCATAGATATTGGACTAAATTCAATGAAAGACATCTCAACGAAAAGATCAAGGCAGAGTTAATAATTTGGCCTCAAAGATACTCTTTTTTTTTTTTTTTTTTTTTCTTCCCCGAGGTTTTGAGGTTTGATTATGTATCTTTATCATATCAGGATTTCAAGTTTTCATCCATTGATTTCATGTTTCTTTCGTAGCATGCCTGTCCGAAAAGCTTAGTGGAAAGTCAACCATAACTGAGAGGAAGACCTCAATTACGTTTGTTTTGTAGTATGCCTGTCCGAAATGCTTAGTGGAAAATCAAACTTACCTGCGAGGAAGACCTCAATTACATCAAGAGAAACAGCCTCAACTACCACAATAGCAACCACAAACTGCACAATCCACATTGCCAACTGTGAGTTTGAGTATATTTCTGTTGCAGAAGTTCAAGAAAACTAGAACCCAATGAGTGCACTTAGTCATTACTTATTGCCGGAATTCAAATTTTGTTTTTTAATTGAATTTTGGAATTATATATTGCCAGAATCCAAAAAATGTTTTTTAATTGAATTTAGGAATTGTATAGATGGATAGATGTATTGTATTCTTTTACAATTCAAAACAATGTAAATGGTCATGAATGAAGGTAACGGTTTTTAATGCATGGCTTGGAATTTTGGGGGCTAACACTTCTTTGGCTGTACGATGGCGTTGGTCTACGCAACTATGAACATTGGCAGTTTGCAATCAATCAGCTCTGAGTGTAGATTAACTAGCGAAGTGTTGGGTGAAGCGGTTGATTAATGACGCAGTGCATTAGAAGCTCACCGCACCCGTATAAACTGCTCTGGAACTGCTCTGGGTACTGTCTTTCTCAGCTTTGCTCTTGCCTCCGATGTGAATGGAAGCTAGCTAGAAGCTGCAGAGAACAACTATGCCTTACAAGCAAGTGGTAAAGCTGCAAAGAACAGCGACCGGTTGAGAACATGTGGCATGAACAGTAGTGGTAGCGATATAAAGATATATGTTTACAAATGAAATACATCTGAAACGTTTAATGTTTTTGAAGTAATGCAAACTTGAAACTAGCATTAGCATTAATTCAAGTTGAGTTATAATATGAAAGAAAGTATGTAAGTTTGGATGAGAATAGGATTAGTTCCGGTTGAAAGTATCCTAATTTTTTTACGAGAATAATAGGTTGAGAACAATGATGCCCGCGATAAGCCCTCAGATTGAACGGCCCAACAAAAACTGAAAAGCCATCCTAACTCATATTAATGAAAGTCAGACACTATAGTTCAAGCAGGCACTCATAAGAAACGATGATATCATGAAAGTCAAACGGTATAGTTCAAGCAAGCACTCATAAGAAACGATAATATCATGCTAGGTGAGTAGTAAAAGAACTATTTTATGATTGATAATTATATAATTTTATAATATGATAATTACTACATATTGATTTTTAATCCATTTACTTTACACTAGTGATTTATTATTGGTGGCTGGGGTTAACACTTTAGCATCTTCTCCCTAGATTGAGAGCAACTAAAGTTCCTCTCCTTCATCAGTCCAGCTTAACTTATTCGGGTGGGGGCTAGATTGAAGAAGCCCCTCCTCTCCCTCCCTCTCCCTCCCCTCTCCTCTCCCTTAAGGTCGAACACCTATGAGAGTCTTATGGTCAACCCACCTAAAGTTAGGGTTACTTATGCCCCACCCAACATAAGTAAACCCTAACAGTGGAGCTTGCTTGGCCATCCTCTCCTTATCATTAAAGCACCTAAAAGTCCTCTCCTTTAACAGTCCAGCCTCCTTGCTCATCCTCTCCTTATAAGTGGAACACCTAAAGGTGCTCTCCTTTAACAGTATTATTGAGAAATTATACCAAAAAAAATATCAACAATAAATATAATGAAATAAATATAAGAGAAATAGTAAATATCATAGCAAAATAACTATACACAACCCCTAATATTTTAAACTTATGAAACTCAACTTTGAGATAACAATCTTATAAATTTTGGTTACAATATAACAATTTTACCTAAAAACAAGTGTCAACAAATCTAATCCAAATCTAATCAAACATTAGCTAATAAGCGCTAATCAAATATTAGTCAAACCAGTCAAACAAATAAAAAATCACTAATGCCTAGGTCCTCGTCCTAGAGTATTATTCATGAGAATCTCTACATCTTATGTTTTATGGAAATGAATTTATAACTATTATTACATTTGATCTATTTTCCATTTTCATTGATAAGAAAAAAAAAAAAAAATTGGCTTTCATAACTTTGGATTCGCATTTATCTTTGAAATATCATTTTATACTCATTTAACAAAATATCCACTTTTCCGATGTTAAGATGTCATCGAAAATTAAATTTATATATGCAAAGAGTGATACATATTGTTCAACAAAAAAATTTATGTTTTGATTGTTATTTAAAAAAAATTTAGTTAAAAAGAGGACAATTTAATTGGTGACGACCGGAAAATAAAATGTGAAAATAAAATTTTATGTGTGAAAAAGTTTGTAGTTCAAATATCCTAATTAACTTGTGTGTATTATATGTTGGAATTTTCTGTTAAATTCCATAACACACAAAATAAATGCTTTGTTTTTGACTCTGTTTCTCTATAGAAAACTGAAAAAAATCGTTTTCTGGAAATGGTGTTGTAGCAAAACAGTTTGGTGTTACAGCAACACTTAACAACACTCTGTTTATGTTAACACAAATTTTTTTATACGTAAATTCACTTTTTGACTTACGGTGTAACTGCAATGTGTTTTTGACGTCAAGTCACTTTTAGACTTACGGAGTAATAACAACGTGTTTTGATGCTTGGTGTAAAAGCAACAGCAAACAAGCTAAACAGTAAACTTATATTCATAAACAGTAAACAAGCTCATACAGTAAACTAACTGATACAAGAGGAACACTTCAGTTCCAGAAACCAATTTTCACTATCTTAGAAAATTGCAGGTTCAGCACTGCTATGCGTTTAGAGAAGAGACTTACTCTTGTTCTTCTAACCTTCTCTCTTAAAAACAAAACTGTTGTTCTTTTTCTTCTTAAAAACAGAATTGTTGTTCATTACATTTATAGGAAAAATAAATATCTCAATTTAAACAATAAAATAACCAAAATATCCTCTAACACTTATCTGCGTATTAATTACAGCAAGCGGTGATGCCTTTCTCAAGAAATTAAGTTGGTGGTTGCATGAGAATTAAATTCTGCGCATTTAATGCTCATCAATGTGAAAAATATCAGAAGACTTTGTGGCATCGAACAATCTGAAATATCTGCAGAAGATCAAATTTCGGATCAGCAGTTATTATGTTGCAATTGGAATTAAATTCCAACACTCCCCCTTAATTTCAACTGCTGCATACCCAGACATTTCCTGAAATGATCAAAACTTTTTTTTGCTAATGGTTTTGTCAAGATGTCAGCTAGGTGATCCTGTGTTCTGTAGTGCCGCAAAACAATTTCACCATTGTTAACCAATTCATGTATGAAGTGAAATTTGGTATCTATGTGCTTTGTTCTTTTATGAAAAACAGAGTTTTTAGACAATGCTATTGCTGAGCTATTGTCACAGTAAATGGTTGTTCCATTTTCTTGTTCATAACATAAGTCTCTGAGAACTCTTCTCAGCAACACTGCTTGGCATGTGGCTGCTGTTGCTGCCACATACTCTGCCTCTGCTGTTGACAAACACACAACTGGTTGCTTCTTGGAAGCCCATGAGATTGCTCCTGATCCGATATGAAACACATATCCTGATGTGCTTTTCTTATCATCAACACTTCCAGCCCAATCAGTGTCAGTGTAACCTATCAACATAAAGCTTTCAGAAGAGGAGTATAGAATACCAAACCCCTTCGTTCCATTCACATACCTTAGAATCCTCTTGGCTGCCTGCCAATGAGTCTCTTTCGGTCTTTCCATAAATCTGGAGATTAAACTCACAACGTGCATAATGTCGAGCCTAGTTGCAGTCAAATACATAAGGCTGCCAACTATGCTCTTGTACAATTTTGGATTAAAATCATTGTTGCTGTCTTCTTTGGTCAATTTCAACCCCACTACAGTTGGAGTCACAGCTGCCTTGCTGTTCTGCATGTTAAATCTCTTCAACACATCTTCTACATATTTATCTTGAGAAATGAAAACACTATTTTCACTTTGGTCTGCTTCAATTCCAAGAAAATACCTTAAGAAGCCCAAGTCAGTGATTTGAAATTCATTTTTCATGACTGCTTTAAAATCAACAATGAGAGAAGCATCATTGCTAGTAAAAATCAAATCATCTACATAGAAAACAACAATAATAATCTTACCGTCATTCTCCTTTATGTAGAGTGTGGGTTCACCATCACACTTATCAAACCCATTCTCAATCAGATAAGCATCTATTTTGCTGTACCATGCTCTTAGAGCTTGCTTCAGCCCATAAAGACTCTTCTTCAGTTTGCAAACTTTATGCTCTTGGCCATCAACTTCATAACCTGGAGGTTGTTCAACATAAATCTCTTCTTTTAACACTCCATTCAGGAATGCAGATTTAACATCCATCTGATAAATCTTCCATTTGTGTTGTGCTGCAACAGACAACACTGTTCTAACTGTTTCCATCCTTGCTACTGGTGCAAAGGTTTCATCATAGTCTTTGTCTTGTTGCTGCTTGTAGCCTTTCACAACAAATCTTGCTTTGTGCCTGTCAATATTGCCTTCAGCATTGCTTTTGGTCTTATAGACCCACTTAACTCCAATGGCATCTTTGCCTTTAGGGAGGTCCACTAACTCCCATGTTTTATTCTTTTCAATTTCACCAATTTCTTCATTCATTGTTTCAATCCATTTATCTTCATTTACAGTATCTTCAAAATGAACTGGGTCATCAATATGACAATACAAAGCGAATAATGAATTCAGATCGGTATTGTTACTTACCTCTCCTTTTTCATAAATCTCATTCAGATTTCTGAATCTTGGTCTTCTTAGTGTGCTTGGAGTTCCATCCGAACTTGAGGGTATTTCTGATCCCTATGGTGTGTTTAAAGAAGCACTTCCTTGACTTCTTAAGGCTGTTTGTATTCCAGCTTGTGGTGTGGTTTGCTAAATTTGCTCTCGTGGAGGAGGAGCCACCAAGGAAGGATTATTTGCTGCTGTCCCTCCATGTTCTTCTTCATGAGACACAAATGTCTTCACATTTACTGTTTTTTCCAAGCTTCCATCCCAAGCTTCATCTTCAATGAGCTGCACATCTCTTCTTACTATCAATTTCTTAGTGGATGGATTATAGAGTTTGTATGCTTTTGACTCATCACAATAGCCAACAAATACACACTTCTCCCCGTTACTATCGAGCTTTTTCCTTAGCTGATCTGGTACATGTGCATAAGCCACACAACCAAATACTTTCATGTGAGTGACAGTTTGTTTTTGACCACTCCATGCTTCTTCTGGTATTTTGTTCATGACAGCTTTAGTTGGGCATCTATTCAAGATTTAAACTGCGCAAGTGACAACTTCTGCCAAATACTCATGCGGCAAGTGTTTTGCCTTCAGCATACTTCTGACCATGTCAAGAATGGTCCTATTCTTTCTTTCGGCAACACCCTTTTGCTGAGGTGTATACCTTGTGGTGAACTTCTTTTGTATGCCATTTTCTCTGCAAAAATGCAGAAAGTATTGGGAGATGTATTTTCCTCCTCTATCTGTTCTGAGCACTTTGATGTAATGCCCACACTCCTTCTCAACAAGAGTTTTGAAGTGGTGGAATTTCTCAAACACTTCACTCTTCTGTTTCAGCATATACACCCATGTCTTTCTGGTGTAATCATCAATGAAAGTTAAAACATATCTATTTCCAGCAAATGATGGTATTTGCATCGGTCCACACACATCACAGTGAACAATTTCCAAAGGTGCTTTTGCTCTTATACTCTTTCTTGCTCGAAAGCTTTCTTTGTGTTTCTTACCCAAGATGTAGCCTTCACAAAGGCTCTCCGGTTTTTCAATCAATGGCAATCCCTTTACCATTCCCTTTCTGTGCAACAGATTCAGGCCTCCGAAATTGAGATGTCCAAATCTCAAGTGCCACAGCCAATTCTCATCTTTCACTTGTTCCTGAAAGACTTCTTGTGTTACAGCTCCAATAGTTCTTCCTTCCTTCAAATCTGCCCTGAGTTTGAGAGGAAACATTCTATTGCTTGTCATCTGCACCTGTGCAATGATCTTCTTACTTGGAGGTATATCTCTGATTGTACACGTATTATCCTTCAAGAACACGTTGTAACCTTTGTCAATGAGCTGTCCAATGCTCAAAAGATTACATTTCAGACCAGGTACATAGTATACCTCTGGCACCATCATCTGTTCTCCATTTCTTACACGGATACTTACTCTGCCCTTACCTTTGACAGATATCTTACTACAGTCCCTGTTGTTACCTCGGATTTCACATTTTCATCCAGATTGGCAAACATTGCAATATTTCCAGTCATGTGATTACTACTACCTGAGTCTAAGAACAAAAAATCTTCTTGTTTGTCTTGTGCAATGTTACATGTTAATAGCACATTCTTTGGATTCTTATTTTCTTCATTTGCAAAATTAGCATTCTGCCTACTATTCATGTCATTTTGTTTTTTTCTACATTCATTGGCATAATGCCCATATTTCTTACAAATAATGACATTGGACTGGGATTTTCATACCTTTGTCCATGAGCTTGCTGTTGCTGAACATTCATCTTGGTTTTGATTGCAATCCTTCCACTGTGCTTGCAGGATAATATCTGCCTCTGTTTTGGCTTCTTCCACGACCTCTATTATTTACTCTGCCTCGACCTTTTCTTTGGCTGAAAGACATCTGAGTCTTGAATGCTTGCTCAAAAGAGGAATCTGTTCCTCTACTTAGTCTGTGCTCATGAGACATAAGAGAAGCACTAATTTCATCTACCGTGAACTGTGAAAGATCTTTTATTTCTTCTATTGCTACCACAACGGCTTCAAACCTTGACGGTAAACATCTTAAGATCTTCACTACGATCCTTCTTTCTTGAAGAATTTCACCATGAGATATTATCTGGGTTATAAGCCCAATAATCTGAGTGAAGAATGAATCTATTATATCAGATTCCTTCATGCTGAGGGTTTCAAAATCTCTCCTCAACATCTGCAACTTTGTAGTCTTCACCTTCTCGATGCCTTGTTAGGCAGTTTTGAGAATATCGCGTGCTTCTTTGGATTTTGTTGCTCCTGCAATCCGTGGAAAGATACTTTCATGTAGTAATAATTGTTAAAATTAAAATTAAAATTGTAATAATATTGGTTAAAAATAAAATAATAATAGTCCAGTTAAGATTCACGCGTTACTTTGAAATGAGTTGGGCAAAAATTTCTATGAAAAAATTTACTTATTTTATTATGAATCACAGAAACTTAAATACATAATTTTTTTTCTTTTAAACTAATAATATTTATAAAAATTAATCATACAAATATACTTTCAACTAGTACCTTCAAAAGTCCCATACAAAAAATTAAATTGAAATAAAGTTTCCAATAATAACTTTAATAATATTGTATTAAAAAAATCTTAAAAATTTGCCTGTTCTACGATAATCAAAAATTCCATTAACAAAAAATAATTCTCAACTAAAATTTCATAATAACTTTTTAAAATACATTTTTTAAATAATTTTAGAGAATAAATAAAAATGAACTAAATAAATTTCAATTAAGGAACTCTTTATTAAATATGAAAGCCATGCATTCCTGGATTTTATTTCTCATACAAGTGTTCTATTATCAAGTCGAAAAGACATTTTCAGATGAGATTTGCAATATGTAATGAATTAAAAAAAAGTTGTTTAGAAGCGCAACATAAATAAAAATTGGAATTAAATAATGTTCCGCAAGTTTATTTTAAGATTATAACAATTTTTATAAGAATTTAATATTGGTTAAGAATATTTATAAATTTTATATAAAAATTTAATATTTTAAATATATTTTAGTTTTACTTCATCCTATAATTTATTTTTAAATATATGATGGTATAAGATAAAATTACAATAATTTTTAGCTTATTGTAGGTTAATTATGAAGTAAACAAATATTTTTATAAAAAATTGTGCATGGTAGTTTAGATTTTGTTGTCATTCAAGGTAGATATTATTTTCTATGAAAATTTGCAATTTAGTATATGAAGTGAAAAATCAAATTCATATTAAAGGAGAGGGATTTCCATATATTTGGGTAAGTAGTAACTACATGTAAATTTGCACATTAAAATTTTTATTTTGAAGAACACATAAATAATGGTAGGAAAGAACTCTTGATAAGTATATTTATTTACATCTTGCTACTATTTTTTTTTTTTTAAACTTCAAAATTATGGTGAGTAGTAAGTAATGGTAAGTATGTTATTTACTTGAATATGAGCTATTATAAGGATTTTAATTTTGGGTGGTTTTCCTCAAGCTTAATACTGAAAAATCATTATATAAATATCTAAAAAAGATGGCATGAATATTACAACTTTATATCAAAATTGTGGCTAAAAAAAATATTTAGATAAGAGGAATGACCTGTTATAGAGTTTTAGTGAATCCAATGTTTTGGACTACCAAGTGAATCCATCATCATGGGATGGGTCAATAGATATTCTTCATTTCTTAATGATGTATCGAGGAGCTAGATTTAGGTTATATATATAGGAAATTGAAGAAAAGATGTAAGAAAATAGGTTGGCTAGGATTTTCATTTAATTAATTAATTAATATTCTTATTAATTTAGTTATTATTGATTGATTGTATTTATTTATTATTTTTATTTATTTATTTTTAATTTTTTTTAACTAATTATAAGTTTTATAACTTAATTGATTTATTATTTACTTACTATGTTTGTTAATTTTATTTAAATATATGGTTTAATTGAAGCAACAATAGTTCAAGGGCATTGAACTCTAAAAGGAATCAGCGCAAACATAAGTATAAGCATGGATAATATCAAGAGTTTGCCAAATAGCCCATCTACCAACTTAAAAACTCTAACCACTCATCCCAATCAAAGTAATATAGCAAAAAAAGCTGAGGTCATTAACTTATGAGATATAACCCTTGATTATGCAACTGAATCCATCTTGAAAAAAGGTCTAAATTTTGCCATAACCCCAAACAAAATACCTGTGGAAGAAGTCATCAGTAATGTTGAAGCAACTATTAAAAACCTAGATATAGCAGAAAGTGAAGAAACCAGACAAGATATTGCTAAAATTCTAAGAACTTCTAAACCTCCCGCATCTAACATTTCTGTAGAAGAAAAAAGAGCTCTAAACAACCTAAAAAAAAAAGAAGCATAGTCATCCTAAAGGCTGATAAGGGCAACACAATTGTAATTATGAATAGAATTGATTATGACATTAAAATGGAAGAACATCTAAACAATAATGGATGCTATAAAATTATTAAGAAGGATCCTAGTGAAAAAATAATGCGCGAAGTTATTAAGAGAATTAAAGAATCATCTTTGGATGATGTCACAAAAAAGAAAATCATCCCTAATAGTTCCATTACTCCTAGAATTTATGGGGTGCCTAAAGTCCATAAACCTAACATACCCCTTAGGCCTATAGTGAATACAATAGGTTCCTCCACTTACCTTCTCGCCAAATACCTAGCCAAAAAACTTAGACCCC
>APFE030419039.1:165929-251932 GCA_000404065.3 Pinus taeda
AATTATTTACATTTCATACATTAGAAAATAAAAAAAGTTAAAAATAAACATTTTAAAAAAAGAGTCTCGTGCAGAATTACCACGTTTTTAAATCGGCATAAAAAGCACTACCATTATAAAATGCAATGTACATAAACAAATTTATAGTGCCAAAAACTAAGCTTTAAAAAACACATGTGTGTTATGCATAACCCCTTTTCGAAATTGGGTCACTTTTTGCTATCTCTACAAAACGGGTAACAGTATGGGTTCTCGTTTCAAAGTTTACATTGTTAATTCCTTGTAGATTCAAAATGCTTATGTAAGCTGCTTATGAATCTACTCTACTCAGTAGTAGAAATAATTACTCGATCGAGAGATCATGAAGCATATAAGTGAAATAATTAAATCAACACATTACACAATGACTTTCTGTGGAAATCCAGAACTAAAAACCCCTGCTATCTGTACATTTCATTATTCAGAAAATATAAGAAGATTACAATGCTTTGGTCAAGCCTGAGGAACTTGAGCATTATCGTTAACTATCTTAGAGCTTCCTAAACAAGTCTAGGCCAATACTTAACCAAATTTTGGCTTTCCCAAGACCATATTTTCTTGTGTTCCTTCATTGGGAATTATCCACCTATTAATTAGCGAAATTCCTCAATATGAATTGCACAATCCTCACAGGCCTTCTTCTGATTGCTTGCACCACATGTACAACTCAAATAATTATACGTGTAATAGTACACTTCCCTTGAAATCTAATCTCAACTCAGTAACTCTAAAATCTAACATGCATGACTTATTTATGAGTCAATCCTTAGTTAACTAATCGAACTCACAAAGTAGCAACCCACTGTATGACCCCCTACTAGTTCCTCCATCAGTTGGAACGAGTTTAACTGACATTAACTCAGTTAAACTTAATTAATAATTACAACTCAAAATAAACTAAACCAGGGCTCCTATCAAGTATTTGACACTCTAGATGAATCAAGTTAGGCCCTCAACTTGAATTAACTAGGCCAATTAAGTGAAATCAACTTAGTTAACTCATAGACGTTGTCTTTTGAATTAGAATTACAATTTATTCCTAATTTAATTCAAGGACAAAATTAAATCAAGGTTTTCTCGTTGCATTTTCAACACCCCGTCACAAAAATAAATGGATTATTAGACACCCCAATATTGCCTCTAAGGAACTCAAATTTGCCTCTTGAAAGTGCCTTAATAAATATGTTTGCATATTGTTCCTCTATAGTAATGTAGTCTAGCAACATGATTCTTCTCTGCGCACAATCTCATAAATGGTAATACTGGATGTTGATATGCTTCGACTGGTCATGGAAAACTGGATTCTCAAGGAGTTTGATACAACTCTAGTTCTCATAGTAAATCACTATAGGATCCATCTACTGGCGAGATAACCCAACAAGGACCTTCCTCATCTAGATAGCCTCACAAGCTACTTGACTAGTAACCATGTACTCTACTTTTGTTGAACAAATTGCAACTGATATCTGCTTCCTATTGTACTAGGAAACTGTTGTTGACACAATATTATAGATCTCCCATGATATGATCTTCATGTCTGATGGAATCCCTACCAAATTTGCATATTTGAATCCTTGCAACTTCACTCCCTCTAATTGTTTGTACCAAACACCAAACTGAGTAGTGCCTTTGAGGCATTATAACACATGCTTAACTACCTTCCAATATAGTTTGGTGGGCTTCACCATTGCTTGAATAAGCTGGTCAACCACAAAACATATGTATGGTCATGTGTTCACCAAATACATTAGTGAACCCACAAGCTACCTGTAAATAGTAGCCTCCACTACTTCACCTGAAGTAGCATCTTCCTTTCTCCAACTTACTTCTGGAGGAGTCTACATGGGTTTTCTTCTCTCCATGTGGAACTTCTTCAGTATTTCGTTAGCATACTTTCCCTAAGAGACAATACATTCCTGATCTCCTTGACATACTTCGATACCAAGGAAATAATACATGAGCCCCAGGTCCTTTATCTTGAATTCTCCTACAAGATCCTCTTTGCAATATTTTACCAGGTTCTCATCACTTATTAGAATTAAATCATCAACACATAATACTATAATCAATAATTTACCTTCAATCACAATATGGTAAAGGTTCACATCTTCTTCACTTTTGGTGAAGCCCAAACTAGTGAAATAGTTGGTAATCGTGATTTACTAAGCACGTGGTGATTGTTTCAATCCATACAGTGCTCATTTTAGTCTACACACATGTGACTCTTTGTTGAAGGTCTCAAATCCTTGTGGCTTCTCAATGTACACCTCTTCCTTAATCACTTTGTTGAGGTATTTTTTCTTCACATCCATCTGATATATATTCCATCCCATCTGCGCTGAAAGTGATAGAATAGATTTAATTCAATAGTACCTTGGTACTCAAGCAAAGGCCTCCTTGTACTTAATTCCCTCCACCTGAGAGAACCCTATGGCCATAAATTTGGCATTGTGTTTATTGACACTCGCATTTGTTGCTTGATTTACCTTGTAAAGCCTTCTAGAACTCACCACTAACTTTTATGTTTCTCTTGGGACCACTTCCCAAATAATGTTTCTAATAATGGATTCATACGTCTTTACCATGGTATCAACCCATACTGCTTGCTGCACTACTTCCTCGAATTCTGATGGCTCAAACTCTACGCTCATGCTCATCAGAGCCATGTAGCTAGTGTACCAATCTGGTGACCTCCTCTACCTATGTTGTGAGGTGGTACTCCCAAATTATCTGTAGCATCATGCATCAATTTTTCAACTTGGTTGGTGTGATTCCTTCCATCTCTGGAAGTCTCTGCATGAGTGGGTGCTTCCATTCTCTCTACTATGCATGTAGTTGCTCCACATCATCCTGAAGTTCTTCCTATGTAGCTAAAATATCCTCATATGCATGTACCTGAATCTCCATATCAAGGGAAAATATCATGGCCTTATCTTCGTCAAACGTCGCATCTCGACAAATAATTATCATCTTATCAGATGGCAGTGACACCCAATAGTTTTGAGGTGTATCAATGTACCCCAAAAGTATGCTAAACTCAGTTGTTGGCTCTAGATTTTTCCTTACATCCGTGGTTGGATGACAATAAACTAATGAGCCAAACATCCTGAAGTGTGCCACATATGGTTTCTTACCTGAAAAATCTTATTTTTGTGTAATCATCCCGAGAATCTGATGAGGACTCTTGTTCTGCACATATACATCTATGTTGCATGTTTCAACCCACAAGTGCAATGGTAGGCTGTGGTGATGTAACATCACCCATGTAGATACCATAATACTTCTTTTATTTATTTCATCCATCCCATTCTCCTGTGGGTTATGGGGTGCTATTAACTCTCTTCGAATACCTTCTGATGCACATAAGTTCTTCAATTAATTCAACACATATTATCCATTGTTATCGCTCTTGAGAGCCTTCACACTCCTACCAATGCCTTTCTCAACAAGTTCTTTAAATTCACAAAATTTATAGAATTTCTAATAGTTATTCTGCATGAATAAAATATAGCACTTACGTGAGAAATCATCTACAAGTATTACATAATACATGTGCTTGGCTATAGAGGCTATCGTGAATAGTCCACACACATCTGAATGAAATCGTTCAAGTATCACATACACTCGACTATCCTTATTATGAAAGGTTTCCTTGGTGTACTTCCCCAATGTACACACTATGCATGTATCTCTCTCCTCTAGTGCACCCTTGGGAAGTCATGTATAAATCTATTGCATTATTTTCAAAATTTCATGGTGAAGATGGCCCTAATTCACCGATGTCTTGGCTCGACACCTTCTCTTATTTTGTGCTAAGTGTTACATAATATTCTACATCCAATTTGTAAAGGTTCCTCACCCGAAGCCTGATCTGATTCACTTTTCCTAAGGATATGTGATGATGGAAATAATTTCCTTTTCTAAATATCACATTGTAGTCATGATCCTCCAACATATAAATTGAAACTAAATTCTTCTTTAGACCCAGAAAATGAATGACATCTTTTAATGTGAGAGGAGAACCAGCCTCCCTCTTAAAATTACCAATACTGATGTTGGTTGTGCTATACTTTCCATCATCTCCATTCTTACGTGCATTTAGAGGTCCTTCTCCTCCAAGTCACTGAAAAATTATTTGTTGTTGGTCATATTGAATGAAGGTCGTCTATCAAGATACTAAACACTATTGATCATGGATGTCACCATGAATGCAATCAGCGTGAATTCTAACTCAAATTGTGAAGAAAGAGCTTCACATGCTGCTTCTTGAGAGGAATGCTTGGCGGAAATCTTGTGTAGACACTTCGTGGCATAGTGTCCCAGCTCATGACAGTGAAAACATCTAATATTCAACAAGTCCTTCTTTCTCTACTGACTGGAATATCCTTTGGGTTGGCATTTATTTCCTTTCCCTTTCCTCCTCTTTCCATCTAAGGCATAGTTATCCTCATCATCATGCTTGGATGAGGTTCCAACTCTAGTGCTCCTCCTTAACTCTTCTTACACCAAGCTAGATAAAAAATGCTCCCACTTTGGTAGATTCTCCCTCCAATTTACCAAATTCTAGTAGTTGTGCTAGCCCTTGGGAAGTCCTAGAAGTGTTAGGCTAACCAGACCATCTTCAGCAATTGTAATACTGACACTCTGAAGATCATCACAATCTTGGGTGAATCTACTCAAGTATTGTGATATTGTGTCACATATTTATCTTCCAAAATGTTTCCTTCAGTTCTAGCTTCCCGTCACCATTTTTTTAATGAAACAAGTCAATCAAGGCTTGCCACATTGCATATGGTGTATCCTACCGATGGAGGTTTCAGAGAATATGATCTCAAACTCCTTCTAGTATGATCCTTCTTGCCTTCGTAAAACATTTCCTCCACTCAGCCAAATCTTGAGCATCTATTGTTGGAGGATTAGGAATATCTTTGTCTATGAATTCCTTTAGCCCATTGTCTTCCAACACTGCCTGCATCTTGTCCTTCCAAGAAATATAGTTTGAACTACCCTAAAGGGCATATTCGAGTCTTAATCCATAGAACTACATCCTGCTGGATTTGAAGAATGATACTACAAATTCTATTTCACCTACAAAAGACAAACTCATATTCTCCTCTTCTAGAGTTATTTATGCTCCAAGAGCATGTATAAATCCCTTGTAGATTCAAACTGCTTCTGTAATATGCTAAGACAAAATACTTGAATCTACTCTACTCATGAGTGGAAACAATTAATTGATCAATAAATCATGAAGCATACAAGAGAAAGAATTCAATCAACGCATTACACAATGATTTCCTGGGGAAAGACAACTAAAAACCACTGCTATCTATCTATTGCATTAGTAGAAAAATATGAGAAGATTACAATGCTTTTCTCAAGCTAGAGAAACCTCTACACTATCTCTATCTATCTCACAGCTTCCTAAACAATCCTAGGTGAGTACTTAACCAATTTTTGTCTTGCCCAAGTCCATATTTCCCTGTGTTCTTTCCTTGTAAATTATCCACCTATCAATTAGGAAAATTGCTCAATATGAATTAGACAATCCTCTTAGGCCTTCCTCTGACTGCATGCACCACTTGTACAATTCAGATAATTATACAACTGACAATATGCTTCCCTTAAACTATAATATCAACTGGGTAACTCTGATATATGACATGCATGACTTATTTATGAGTGAATCCTCAATTAATTGTTTGGACAGATGAAGTAGCATCTCACTGTCTAACCTCCTACTAGTTCCTTAATCATTTGGAACTAGTTTAACTGACTTTAACTCAGTTAAACTGAATTAATTAATTACAACTCAAAATAAACTCAACCAGGGCTCCTATAAAGTAGGAGAAACTCCACATGAGTCAAGTTATACCCTCAACTCTAATTAAATAAGCCAACTAAGTCAAATTAGCATAGTTAACTAGTATAAGTTGTCTTGTGATGTGGAATTACAATTTCATTACTAATTTAATTCAAGGATAAAATTAAATCCGGATTTTCTTATTGCATTTTTAACATTTATTCAATTAACACATGCCACTACTACAAGTTCTATACGTAAGAATGCTATTCATATCATTTGTACACATCATAAGCTAGAACAACTCACCATATAATGCTAAAATCAAGGATTACTAGAAAAGTAAGCATTTTTCTTTCTATATTGAGAGCGATTTCTTGTCATAACAGACATTAAAGTTAATCCTTTAAATAATAACATTAATCCATGTACTTTAACGTAATATTCTATCACGAAATCTTTTCAATGACAACTAGTAACGTACAAATTGTTCAAAACATTGAGTAGAGAAATGTTCCAGAAAGGACAAATGTGTAGGGTGGCCATATATGGAACAATTATGCTAAGGCGAAAAAGTCTTCTAGGGGTGCAAGAAGTTGTGATGGATATTGACTGTAATGCAAAGGGATTCATACCTAGTATTAAAAGATTAATTGATCTTAGTTGTAGTATTAACATCTATTCGTTGAATCAACATGTAATCAAATTATTATTTGAGTGCTTAATATCATTTATTTTGAGGCATTATGTAATGATCACTAGTCATATTCACCTAGATTATAAAATAGTATTCTCAACATTTATTTGGTAAATCGACATGTAACCATCACATCAACTGAGTGCTTAATAACATTTACTACTTGTAAACAAATCAAGAAGGTGTAGAGGGCTCCAAAACTAGTATCTTTCATAGAAAATTCAAGCAATGTGCAAACCCCCTCTGCCCACTTCTTCCGCAAATTTCCTCATTCGGGAATTTTTTTTTTGGTAAAATGTTACATAGGTTCAATCAACCTCCCATGACACAAATTAGTGGATAGTAAAAATTAATTAAGAATTAATCATACAATTAATGGATGCTTCATTTCTAATAAATGTAAGTCTCTTCAAAACTTATTGGGTGAATTAATATGTAATCAATACATTGTTCAAGTTCTTATTAATATATTAAAAAAATAGTTAAGGCTTAACCCTACAGTTAACAAAAGATCCCTTCCTAGTAAACATAAATCTTTTTGGAATTTAATCGATGAATCGACACCTAATCAAAAAATTGTTCAAATTCATAATAACATTTATGCTAATGCATTTCATAACAATTACTTGTTGTAACAAATTAATAAGGTTATATCGATCCATATTATAAAATAGTCTTTTCAGCATTTATTCATCAAATCAACCCGTAATCAGGACATCTTTCAAATGTTCAATATTATTTATTAGTTTTAGGGAAATGAATAAAATGTACATGGCTTCACAACCAATATCCATCCTTTCTCTATTGGAAGGATGTGCAAAAGAGGGATATGTGCAAGAGAACCATAGTTCATCATTTCCATGCTTTTACATGCGTTCCCCATTTTCACATATCAACTTCTTGTAGCATAGATTAATAGATATTAGAAAACTAATCACACCTTAATCCTATGATTAACAAAAATCTACTTAAATATTAATGGAAAGTGCTATCAAAATAAGAAGAATTTGTACTAGAGTAATGGTGAAATCACTATGTATTGAGAGCTTAAGAAAATGATAGTCTACTAAATTTTTCTAATGGTTCTTGTTCCTTCACAATATATCTTTTTCATTTATTTTTTCGTGCTACAAAATTATCTCATTGTTATGTTGTTTACAATAAGAATAAATTATAACAAGTTCCTCTACTCTAATGGTTGTACAATTTTGAAGGAGTGAGAGAACACAAGCCAATTCAATATGTACCCTTGTTCAAAAATCCAAAACTTAAATGGAAGCAAAGATTAAGTATTTTTGTTTCATCATTCTAGAAGAAGCATGGCACAATAGACATCATTGAATAAATCCATAATATTTGTGAGAACAAAGCCCAAATTTTAGTACACAAAAAGGAATGAAGCAACAATTTCAGGTAACATCCTTGAGAAACTCATAACCTATAAACGTACTCTTCATGGCAAGAGAATTTATTGTACTCTTTGTCTTAACTTCTCAGTTATCATGTTGTTATTAACAAGGATGATGAAGAGGTTGAGAGACCTCTATAATGCAATAAACAAATAAGTAGGTGATTCGAAGAAGTGTGCAACAACCGTCTTTGATAACAAGGTAAGGTGAAATGCTCCTATGGTCCAATTTAATTTGATCACTATTATTGTGTTTGATCCTTTTAATTGTGTTGTTCAACCATTCTTTGTTATTATTGGGTGGTATAGCAATTTCTATATTTCTTCTCTTTTTTGAGTTTTGGAGGATTGGCCTAAGTAGGAAGTTATAGGAGATTGGCTTTATGCTTATGTATATTCATTTTTACTAGCTTCTTGGTGGTACTATATCTTTTCTCTTACGGTCTATGATTATGCATTTAGATAGCAGGGAAAATTTTAAAGATGGAAATTTATCTTAAAGATTAGAAATCTTGGCGAATATTACTAATGCATAATATGCATATAAAATTCTTGGTGATATTTTAGTAAAAATATTCAAACTTCTAATGATTTTATATAGTCTCTATAATTTTCTAGCGATTTTTAAGGTGAAATATTTTTTTCTTATAAAATTTGGGCAAATCATTTTTAGGAAAAAATGGGAATTGACGAATCCTATTTTTTGGAAAAAGCATGGAAAATTAGCCCATCTTCGAATATTAGCCCTTAAAATTTTCCCTGTTAGATAGTTTCCTTTTGGACTACATCATGGTTCATTACATTGCAAGACTGGCTGGGTCCTCATTGTTCTCAAGAGGGTTGGTGTTTTGCTCGACGTGGAAGGTTTTGTTATTTTATCTGATCCGTTGCATCCTTATATTCGATTCTTTTTTATTTTCTTAAAATAAAATATGCCACATCAATAAGGAAGAGTAAGGAAAGGTGTTAATGAATGAGTTGAGTCAAGCCAGGGTCACCTGGAAAGCTTTGTACATGGTGAGGCTGTAGACCGCATCCGAATTAATAGAGCTTATTTTAATGAGCCTGATTCTACTCAACGAAACTATGACAACCATATCAAATATCTCAAGATGCTTCTAGAATAGCTCATAAGAGATACATATGAGTCATCTCATTATTGAATGATCTTCAAAACAAATAGTGGCAGCTACAAGATCGATTAGTGATTCTGGAAAGGGGTTAGCAGTGTCTGCAAGAAAAACTACTAGTTCTCCATATTTAGAACTACAAATAATGTCACTGCTAAACCATATAACATATGAGAATGATCAAAATCAATAACTTAATTGACACTTTGAGATCAGAATAGAGTATACATTGAAGGCTATACGAACACATCAAGAAAATATTACATAAGTTGAATATAACTGAAAGTTAAGAATTCATGCATATTAAGAATTGAACTTAACTAAAGTGTTATGTCCAAAATTATCATTTCTTATTCTTTATAAGCATAAATTCAATCAACGAGAACTACCTTTTATTTGTGGATGATCAAGCGATTAGAGAAGAACATTTCTGAAGTTTTTTTATGGGGATGTTGCAACATAGAGCTCATTGGTGGTTGTTTGTGTGATTGAAAGATAGAAAAAATATTTTGTAAAAGATATGCTTTCATGTTTTGAGCTTGAAAACTGAATGAAATATGAACCATGGAAGTCCAACATGTCGTGGCTTGCAAATTAGGGGTAGTTGATAAACTCAGGGGTTGTAGCCTTTTTTTTATTACCAACTCATAAACTAGGGAGTGGTAACTTCCTTCAGGTTGGATCTTAATAAAGGAACATATTGAAGGTTGTATCTCTCAAGTAGGTCAAAGGTTACTAATTCATGTAACAAGAAGTTGAAGCTAGCCTATGTACAAAAAATTGAGAAAAATATTGAATAATCTATATGTTTAATATGTTCTTCTTGTGTTGACACTTACTTTAATTATTTTTAAAGAGATTGTTGGTGTTTTAGTCTTCTTTAATTTGTGAAAGAAATTCTTAAAATTCTCACAATACCAATTCACCACCCCCTCTCAATATTGTCCTGGTTTTCTAACACTTTCCATATATTATGAGCTGCCAAGGTAAAGAGAGTTTGGATGGAAGCCAATTTGTTGTGGGGGGGAAGGTATTCTCATAGTCAAACCCTTATTTCTATGCAAAAAAAAATTCCATGAGGCTTTCTTTATGCTTGTCAAGTGAGCCATTTTATTTATACTTGTTCTTGAAGACCCACTTGAAACTAATTACTTTGGTTCAGAATGGATAGTCCACCAGCTTCCAAGTTCCATTCTTTATGACTGCATCATACAATGTTTGCATTGCTTCTTTCCCTTCATCATGAGAAGCAACTTTTTTAAAGGAAGGTGGTTCAAAATAAATAGAAAAGTTTATTTCACAATCATATGAAACATGTATATAAACAATGAAATCATAATCATCTACATCACCTCCATTTTGTTTGATGGAAATTCTAGTTCTTGTCCTTCCAACCTCATTAGGAACAACACTTTTAAGTGTCTTAGTGAGCCATTTTTTAGGACCTTTATGAGATGTCCTAGGTTGTTTTGTTAACTAAAATATGGTTGCATCGAGATTTCGCCTTTCAATCCTCTCAATCGCGTCACTTAAATTGTGTTTTTGATATGAAGAAACGGTTGGAACTTCATGAGGGGGATAGATTAATTTAAAAGGAAATTCCATAGATTGATTTAGCATAGAAACCCCCCCTTAAAGATGTGGAATATATTTATCAAATTCCTAAAAAAAATTGCATGATTGAATGTATCGAAACAATCAAGTTGTTGCTTAACAATATTGTTAGTTTTGGAAGATTCAAGAAAAATTACATCTTTAGATAGTATAAACTTGTTATTTACCTCATCATAAAAATGTTATGGTTTGTAGGTATTCGAGTACCCTAAGAAGATACACTTTTAACTCCTTTGACCAAGTTTGATTCTATGTTCCTGAGGAATCAATGCATAGTAGGTGGAACAAAAAATCCTAAGATGCCTTAATGAAGGAATTTAGCCATACCACATTTCATAAGGAATCTTGTTTCTAAGAGCATGAGATGATCATACGCTTTTAATATACATTGTAAATATAACTAGTTCAACCTAGAACATCAACTTTACATTTTTGAAAAACATCATTTAAAAAATTGTATTTAGTAGAGTCATATTCATCCTTTCAGCTACAACATTTTCTTCAGGATTATAAGGCATAGTTATTTGATGTTGAATACCATGTTTGCGAATATCTTTTTCAAAATCTTTTGAGGTATATTATTTTCCATTATCAGTGCAAATATAACTAATATCAGATTATGCGTCATTTTCAATCTATTCATGAAAGTTTTTGGAAGTTTTAAAAGCTTCAAATTTATTCTTCAACAAATATACCCATAACATTCTGGTATAGTCATCAATAAAAATCATCATCTATTTATTTTCATTTTTAGAAGGAACACCCATAGGACCACAAAAATTGGAATGAATCACTCTAAGACTTGACATGCTTTGGAAACAAATCATGAAATGGTTGTTGAAAATTGGTAGCTCATAGATAAATTTCTAAAAATAGAAAGTCTAAAAATAGAATTTCTAAAATCACATAGTCTCAAAATAGAATGTCTCAAGCATAACTTTCCAAAACTAGTAACATTAATTGTAATCAAGTATTGTTGATGGAAAATCCCTTTTGATTATCAATCAATCCTAATAGTTCAATTTCGACTTAATCATAAATATTATTACTATTATTATTATTAAAAATAAATTCAAGACTCTCAATCATGAGACTTAATCATGTGATAAGTAACTCCGCTCAATTAATGCATATGTTACTCTCTTTCCCTCTCTTAATGGATTCATTCCTCTCTCTCTCTTTTATTATCTCACACACCTCTTACACTCTAATACACACTTTAATGACTCATCATAGAAAGATTCCTCTTACACCTCTTTCATGCCTAAGTTACACTTCTCTCCTAAATGCATAGGTTACACTCCTCTCTTTTATGGCATAAGTTACACTCCTATTTGGCATATGTAACTCCTCATCAAGGCATAGGATTTACTCCCTCATGAATTTTACCTTATTTCTCTTCCTATATATTTATGCCTCTCATCCTCACTTGATACACTTGTGCTTTTGAAAGGAGAATTCGAACTTGAGAAAGAGAGAGTTGGAGAGTCTAGAGGAAGAGAGAGTGAGAGTCTTGAAGAGAAAGAGCAGATCCTGGAGAGCCAAAGTGATTCAATGTTTCATTGGCTATTGATATTAGAGATATTCTTTATATTTGGGCGAACTTCTTCATTCTCTCGTTGTACTATGTAAGTTTGTTGAATAATTTATTTATAATATTAGAAGAATCTGGTTGGGTTTTCCCCTTGTAGGTTTTCCCTCGTTATTTTCCTAACTTCTCTCTGTCTCATTGAGTTATTGGTTGTCTTCAATTGCACATATGGTTTATATGGTTTATGTTCTATCTACAATTAGCTATATTATTTTGCAACTTAAATAATTTTTGTATTTAAGTGATCGTGAAAACAAAGAACATCATAATTTCAACATGGATTTTGACCTTTTGGTGAGGAGAATCTGAATAAGGCAAACTCCATTTTCAACTCTCTTTCTGTTGGGCACGAGATCCCTCAACGAATGTTTTCGGGCTTAAAGCATAGATTCTGACCATATCCGATGTAAAGACTCCATGTTTCGTGGGCGTGGAGCACAAATATTGTAAATGAGTCAAAGGGTTGCCCGCCCTCATTTTTGTAATATAATGTCGGCCTTAGAGATTTACCCATGGTTCACAAACCATGGGATTATATAAATTGTGCGAGGCGCTAAGTTGTAAACAAGAAAAGTAGAAGTTAACCGAAGATCTAATGATGAAGAATTGAGTCTTAGTTGAAGCATTGAGTCATGCCTTTGGGTCATAGAGTAGGATAAGGCTCTATAGCTGAGTGAGCAGAGGCCTAGTAGTCCACAGATGAGTGCACAGACCCTTGCAGCTGAGTGTGCATGGCGGGTTGAGTCTGTAATCGATTGAAGTATTAATAAAGAGAAGTTTTACATCATTTATATGTATCTTTCTCCTATTTTGTGCATTTAATGTATTGGGTATGAATTCCATTTCTGTTGTTTATATGATGTGCGAACTTATATGATTGTGTTGATAAAGCGAATATAAGGTAAAGTATCTATTTACGCGAAGATAACTAACTTTTATAAGAAGATAAGTAAGATCCGCAGTGTAGCTTGGGGAAATAGTGCAGATCGCTACTTTAGCAGGCGAAAGCACCTCAACCCCTGGTTAATACTGTGCAAAGGCGAGCATAACGTAGCGTAAAGGCCTCGCAGGTTAGGATAGTGCGCAAAGTGACCTACGAGAGTGTATTCACAGTTGGACTAAATTGACCCCTCATACATCTCAAGGGTGTACAAACTTGGTTCTAGCATCCCCCCATACTGCTTCAGGTGAGACCTCAGTCTATGCTCCACGAGTTGTTGCTTAAACGGCTAGTAGTATAGCAATTTGTTTGGCTCAATAACTCTGAACTTGGGTTAGGCCCCATTAAGCCAACAAATGGTTCTTTTGTGGGGGGGAGAACTAGTTACAAAGAATGAGGCCGACAAGCATACGCTCAGTGCATTGAAAGGAGTACGGATCAACATGGTTGCACTCCCTCAGGAGACACTCTATGTCCTGTAGGATAGAGTGAATGCAGAACTGCGGGCGAGGGAGGGCCACGCACTACAGGTGTTGAGTGAGTAGAAAATTAATATGGAAAAATTGAGCCTGCAACTCAATGAGGTAGTGGTGCAGAACTGGAAAATGGTGCAGGTGGTTGAAGTGGCCTGCCAGATGGTCCCTGAGTTGGCCATCCCAGCAAAGGCACCAACAGAGGCGTGCATCCATAGGTTAGCAGTAGGGGTGTGCGAGGCGAGGGAAGAGATGGCTAAGGTTTAGCTGGAGCTGAACCTTCAGATAGCAGAGCTGCTGCTAAACACACAACCTTCAACTCCTCCAGAGGTAAGGGAATAGCATGCCAGCACCATTACACCAGGGATGGAGGAGATGAGCAGTGCAGTGAAGGACTCCACCAAAATGTTGCAAAAGTTGTTCAAGGTCCTCACCACTCTGCAGGAGGACTCAAACATATAACGCTTATAAATAGACGCACATGAGCTGCAGCAAAGATATGGTGATATAAAAGGGACCCTGTAGATGGTGGCCCTTACACAAAGGCTCATGTGGATGCAACAGGCAAAAGTGCTTAAGGAGCAGGTAGACACAGCGTGACATAGAGAAGTGGTTTTGAAGGTGCATGTTCAACCTTGGATCGATAAGGCATTCATCATTACAACCTCGATCAAAGCCAATCTTGCACAGATGCGGGGAATGTAGGAGCAGATACAAGGAAGTAGTTTAGATAGAGTGGTCACTAAACAATGTGTAGAAGAGATACAACAGGCAACTGCTTAGTGCACTCCCGAGCTTGCAATAGTTCGGACTGAGTCGAGAGGTCTCCGTGCGAAGATCTCCACACTCACAGAGTTACTCAAAAGCAAGTCACAATGTTTTTGTTGGGGTCCTGTTGGGTGCGGGATCACCCAAGGAAAGTTTTGGGGTTTAAAGCTTAAATTTTGACCATATCCAGTGTAAAGACTCTGTGTTTTATGGGCGTAGAGCACAAAGATTGTAAATGAGTCAAAGGGTTCTCCGCCCTCACTTTTGTAATATAATGTCGACCTTAGAGATCTACCCATGGTTTGCAGACCATGGGATTGTATAAATAGAGCGAGACTCTAAGTTGTAAACAAGATAAGTAAAAGTTAACCGAAATCTAATGATGAAGAATTGAGTCTTAGTTGATGCATTGAGTCGTGTCTTTGGGTCATAGAGTAGGAGAAGGCTCTACAGCTGAGTGTGCAGAGGCCTAGTAGTCTGCAACTAAGTGTGTGAACCCTTGTAGCTGAGTGCGCAGGGCAGGTTGAGTCTATAACCGATTTAAGTATTAATAAAGAGAAGTTTTACATAATTTCTGTGTATCTTTTTCCTGTTTTTTGCATTGAATTTATTGGGTATAAATTCCATTTCTATTGTTTATATGATGTGCAAACTTATATGAATGTGTTGATGAAGCGAATATAAGGTAAAGTATCTATTTACGTGAAGATAACTAACTTTTATAAGAATATAAGTAAGATTCACGGTGTAACTTGGTGAAATAACGCAGATCGTTGCTTTAGTAGGTGAAAGCACGTCAACGCCTGGTTAGGACTGCAGAAAGGTGAGCATAATAGAGCGTGAAGGCCTTGCAGGTTAGGATATGTGTGAGGTGACCTACACAAGGGTATTCACAGTTGGACTAAATTGACCCCTTAGACATCTCAAGGGTGCAAAAACTTGGTTCCAGCATCCCCCCATTCTACTTCGGGTAAGACCTCAGTCCACACTCCGTGGCCTGTTGCTGAAAGGGCCAGTAGTACAGGGATTTTTTTAGCTAAATAAATTCGAATAGGGGTTAGGCGCCATCAAGCCAACACTTTCTGCTCAAATATCTCTTTTTTTCTGCTCCATTTTCAACTGTCTTTCTAGTGCATTATCTCATGGTGTCCACACCACTTCCAACTCACTTTATCTTGAAATATATCTTGTTTTCTGCTACATTTTCAACTCTCTTTCTACTAAAATATATATTGTTATCTGCTATGTTTGCAACTCTCTTTCTGCTAAAATATCACTTGGTGCCCCTTATTTCTTACGAATAAAATCCTATCCGTTACTCCTTCCTTGCTGTTGGAATGTTATTTGTTGCTCCTTACTTGCTACTGAAATAAGATCTTTATTTTCCATCCTATTTTCTGCTTCCTCTCCTACAGATTCTTGTGACAACTGGTTGGTTGATGGTGGTGCTTCAAGGAACTTTACTTGTTACAAATAAGTTCTCTTAAATCTGGTTGAGAGGGAGATAGTTTTGAAAATTATAATACATATCCTATAAAGGGATTTGGTTTTGTTTATTTTTATTTGGATCAAGAATTTTTTTATGTACCTAGTTTAAATTAAGATATTGAATGTGTTTGATAATTATGGTTTTATTATTTGTTGATGAATGTAAACGTAAAAAATCATGAGAAATTAGTCAGTTACGACTACCTCTCATGGAAATGGTCATACATTTGAATGACTTACTTAACGCAGTTGAATCCCAAAATGATATCTAAAGTAAAAAATAGTTTTACTTCTATTTATGATGTGCAAGAAAGTGTATTGAAAAGAAGCCTAATAAATAAAATTTTATGAAAGAATAACTGATAGAAATTGAATGTTGAGGATAAATTGATTTTGATTCTCTCACGTTATATGAGGAAGGACATAATCTTATGGGTTTCGGTAATTTTTGTATTAGAGTTTACTAAAAATAGTGGGTGTTATGCAACCAACTCACAAAATAGAAGAAAATATAGATCAACCCCTTCAAAATCATCCTGTTCGAGGGGGAATCTCCTTTACATTACACAAATGAACAATTTTTGCATGATACAAATGAAAAAATATCCTTTCTATATATAGGAGACTAAGGGGTCACAATATAATCAAAGCCAACATAACAATAATATAAGGCCACAATAATAACACTACTAGGCTTCTATGGGGCACAATAATAACAATATGGGGACAATAGGGGCACAACAATAGCAATAAGGGCTACAATGACAATAGTAATGGGGGAGTCACTAGTATTATAGGGACCTAACATGCCCCTCTCCTTCAAAAAAATATTGTCCTCAACGCTTGAGTAGTTCTGGATGCTTTTGTATAAAAGTATCACCCTCCTATGTGGAATCCTCAGCAGGTAAGTTCTTCCACTTGACAAGATACTCTGAAATTGATCGATTTCATAGTTGTCAAGTTCTTGTTTCTGCGACTCTTTCGGGTTCCAATATGATTATTCCTTCCTTGTCAAGTTATAGTAGTATTGTTTGAACTAGGATTTTGTCACCTATAGCCTTATTTAAGTATGAAACATTGAAAACTAGGTGCACTCAGGAAGCTCAAGGAGGCTCCAATTTGTATGCCATAGTACCAATCTTTTGCAACACCTTGTATAGACCATAATACTTTGGTGATAATTTATTATCCTTCTGAACTTGCTTGAGTGACATTTATTTATATGGATGTATTTGTAGGAATACCGAGTCACCTACATCAAAACATCTTTCGCTATGATGTAGATCTACTTGTTGTTTCATTATATTCTCAGCCAAAGTGAGGTTATCCTTTATGAGTTGGAGAACTTTTTGTTGATGCTCAATGTGATCCTCCACTTCTTGAATCTTAGAATTTTCTCTTAAATATGATATGATGGATGGTGGATGATATCCATAAAGTGCCATAAACGGGGTCATTTTTGTTGCAGTATGGAAGGAAGTGTTATACCACAATTTAGCTAGAGGAAACCATTTGACCCGTTATATATGTTTATCAAATACAAAGAAAAGAAAATATCCTTCCAAACATTTATCTACTATCTCAGTTTTCCCATCATATTAAGGATGATAAGATGAGCTATGAGCTAACTGAGTACCAAGACAAGAAGATAACTTTGTCCAAAAGTTTCCAGTGAAAATGAGATCTTTGTTGCTTACAATAATATTTGGGTTTTCATGTAGCTTTTTAATTGTTTCCACAAATGCAGTAGAAACCATACTGCCTTTAAATGGATGCAGTAGTGCATAAAAGTGTGCATACATGGTAAGTTTGTCAAATACCACCATGATGACACTCTTTCCTTTGGACTTGGGTAAACCCATGATACAATCCATTGAAACATCCTCCCAATGTTGGCTTGGAATGGATAAATGTTGTAATAAACCTCAGCTCTTAATTGTTTCAACTTTATTTTTTTGGTAAACCAAACATTCCACCACAAACTTTTGAATATCCAATTTAAGGCCATCCTAAAAAAAATTCCTTCTTAACCCTATGGTAAGTTTTTGAAAATCTTGAGTGCCCTCCTAAGGGAGACATGTGCAATTCCATAAGAATCTTTTGTTTGTGTTAGGAATTCTTAAATAGGTATAAGTGATATTTGTACCATAATGAATCATTTTTCCAGCTAAATGTATTAGATGTACTAAGATCTTGTTTTAACTTTTGAATGAGTGCCCACAGTTCTTTGTCATTCTTCCATTCATCCCTTGCTTTGTTTATCCAATTTGGTTGGATAATAGAATTTTTGCAAAGCAATCATTCCACATCCTGATCCTTTCTTCAGAGTGCATTTCCCGCAACATTTTTCTTCCCTTTTCTGTAGATGATTTCAAAGTCATAACCCAACATATTTGTGACCCATTCTTTCCTACTCTTCCGAAGATAATCTTTGTTCTAAAAAGCATTTAAAACTATCATGATCCATTTTTACCTTGAAGTGTATTCCCATTATGTATGGTCGCCATTTCTTAAGTGCATGTAGTATTTCAAACATTTACATTTCATAAATGGCTTTGTGTAAATAATTTCATTTGATTGGACAACTTTTGAAGGAAATGGGTCTTTGTTCTTGCATTAAAACAATGCCAATTCCATTTCTTGAAGCATCACATTCCATCATAAAGGTTTTTGTGAAGTCCAACATAGCTAAGGTTGGTGCTTGGCACATTTCCTCTTTAATATGTTCAAATTCCTTCGTTTCTTCTAGAGTCCATGAAAATGCTTCTTACTTCAATAATGTTGTTAAAGGTGGTGCTATTCGACCAAATTATTAGCAAACTTGGGATAATACCTTATCAACTCGAGAAATACTCACAGATGCTTTATAGATGTGGGGATTTTCCATTCCTTAATGGATTTAATTTTGCTTAGGTCTACCTTCAAGCCTTCATGAGATACAATGTGACCCAGATATTCCACCTCTTGTAATCCAAAGAAACATTTGTAGCTTTTCACATATAATTGTTTCTCCTCCAATAGTTTGAACACCCTGTCAACACGTTGAACATGATCCTTTGAAGACTTGCTATAGATTAGTATATCATCAAAAAATACTAACACAAATTTTCTAAGGAATGGTTTTAAAATGGAATTAATCAAGCCTTGAAATGTAGAAGGTGCATTGTTTTTTTTTGTAGGCAAAGGTGTTACGCTTTTCTTTCTATTTCTTCAAATCAAAATTGTACATCAAAATTGGTGGAACCATCCACACGCCCACTTGGGGAAACTGAGTGGGGCATCCACCTAAAGTTTTTAACCGCCGACCAAAAATAAAAGTACCAAAGTCTGTTTATCCATGCTAAATATACTAAACAGTCTTTCCAAGTTCTGATTCTGCTGATATGCATATGACTGCTATCTATCACTAAACTTTGAACCTTGCCTACCCTATCTATATTATGCAAATTCATCATAAAGGAAAACAAAACGAGGATTACTCAGCTGCTACCCCTGGACTCTGAGAAATCTCCTTGTCTCCCTGTTGCTGTCCCTCTTTTAGCGTCTGCTGGATCTCATCCAGCTTTTTCTCTTGCATCCCCAAGGTGATCTGAATAATGCGAAGCTCCCTCCTCAAATTTGGGACTCCCATGCGCCAATTCTGCCATCTCAGAAGCTGCCTGCTCCAAGGCCTTAGCCAATAACCTTTTCATTACCCAATAGATATGTAAAGACTATTTAAACAGGGACATTCTGCCTCTAGTATTGCCAGGATCATGGATAAGAAATTCCCAGTCTTCCATCTCAGAGTCTGACTGGGCTTGGATGGCTTCCTCTTCCATGTTTTGAATAATCCTCCTAATTCTGGGGCAGGTGTTCTGAGAATAGGCCCTCTCAGCTTGCTGGATTTTCTTCTCCGTTGTCTGTCTAGCCCTTCTGCCTGGACCCCTGCTCTGTTCACGTCTTCCTCCCCTGACTCCTCGGGCTCTGTTCGCCCTGCTGCCTCTCCAATTACTAGGTTCTGGCTCGCTATCCACTTGCCTATTCCTTGGCTGTCGCCCTCTATGCATTACCCTCTTCCATGCTGACTCCACTGATTGTCGTTGATAGTCTGCTGTTCCCATTCATCTGCGGTTCTGCTCTACATCCTGTCTTCATCCTCCTCAGAGTCGTCAAGAATCTCGTAAATCTCTTCCACTTTCTCCTCTTTCATCACCTCTTTACCTTTCCTGTCTTTTTCTCTGCCACGCTCCGCTTCCATTTCTTTAGCTAGCCTGGCTCTCTTCTTGGTCTCCATAGTATAGCTTGCTGGCGGTCGGTTTTGCTTCGTTCTGGAGTTTCTCGTCACTCTTGCGCTTCCTATTGCTCTGTGGGTTTCAATAGCTTTCTTCCGATGCCGAGTCCCTTGCTGGTGAGATTTTATAGAACTTCCTGTCCCGCTCCTCCTACCTATCCATTTATCCTTACGTTGCCATCTGTTATTTCTGACTTCGCATTTCCTATCAGATGTCTTGTTAGTTTGATTTCCATTTATGGCCGCTGACATGTCCTTTCTTCCTCTCCGTTGATTCTTAACTATGATTGGAGTGCTATAAGGTATATTTTACCTCACCATTTTCGCACATTCCAGATTTAATCTCGCATGGTGATCTATGATATCCCCCCCAAGCCATTTCTGACAATTATTAAATGCCTGAGCATGTTTCTCCATATCCCCAGCCTGTCGCACGAATGCTGAGATTCGCGTGTGTAACCTATTCATGATTTTCCTTCGAGGCCTGATCATGGTAATTATTGATAATGTTGTCCAACTCCTCCCATTCTCCGTTGTGTCATATCGTCCTCCACTGGTTGTCAACCTTGCCATCTCGGCCTTTGCAACCCCAGTTCGCGAGAAAATCCGCCGCTCGATTCCCATTCCTTTTCACATGAGTAAAGATCTTGTATTCCACTCCTTTCAGCAATTCCGCTATTTCCTGGATGATACCAGCTGTTCGCCAGCTGCTGGTGACCTGTTCCCAATTCTTCCCATTATTCAGCTTTTTCAAGATTTCAATTGCCATCTGGGAATCCCCCTCAATCTCCAGATTTCTGTAGCCATTGTGGATCACAATTTGCAGCCCTTGGTGGACTGCCCATAGCTCAGCCTCATTATTTGTCATCTCTCCACCCCACTCTGCATAAATCCACCTAGTGTTTTTCTGTTTATCGCGGAAGATTCCTCCGAATCCAGCATTACCTAGATTCCCTTTCAACACCCCATCGAAGTTTAATTTTATGAAATTGTCTTTGGGGTAAAAGAACTTGTCCTGGCTCTGATACCTTGCATTAATCCTCTCCGGCTGTTTGTTATGGACCATTTCATATTTTAGATTTAGATTTTTGAGGATTTGCTCCTCACCCTGCTCCGCCTTCCAGTCCTCCATATCCCACCTTTCGACCAATATAGTTTCTCTAGTGAGATTCACAACCCTTTTCCATATTTCTTCCGAATTTTTAACTTTGTTCTGGAAAATTCTTCGATTTCGTTCTTTCCACACCATCTAGAGAACAAAGCCTGCAATGAGCTCCCAGGCTCTTCGAACAACTCTGCATTGGAATTTTTCTTTCTGCCACAGGAAAATTACTTCACTTGTTTCTTTCAGATACTTTTCAGGTTTGCGAAATAGCCTCCCTACTTCCCTCCACAGATTCCTGGTATAATCACAATTGATTAATAGATGTTCCTGTGTTTCTGGCTCTCTGTTGCATAAATAGCACCTTGAAGGTCCATTGAAGCCTTTCTTTTGAAGCTTATCCCATGTCAAAATCTTATGTTTGGCTACCAAACATGCAAAAATGGTAACTTTCGGCCACCAGTTTTTACCCCAAAAGACTTTCCATTCTTGGTTTCTTTCCGTGGCATCCTGTTGATTTGTCAGGTAGTATGCCTCTTTGACTGTGAAGGTTATTTTTGTTGATTTCCCCCATCTAATGATATCCTTCCCTATTCTCGCCTTTACTTTCCTGGATTCAACTTCTGTCCTAAAAGCCTCCTGTTGCTCCTGATTTGTCTCGATGCCCCAGTCCTCCAGTGGTGTCCCTTTCCGCCAGATCCCATCCAGTTCATTTTCTTTCCAGTAGTCTTTGACATACATGTGGTTATCACCGATTTTGTTTTGTATACCCTATATTCTTTGGATGCTGTTAATTTTCTCCCTTTGATGCCAATTCTCATCCCAAAATTTGGCTTCCCCTCCAGCTCTGATTTCCCAGAAAATATTTTTGTTTACTATGTCTCGATTTTGACTAGCTAACTCCCAAATTGTCGATCCCTTCGGGGTTTCCTACATGCGGTAGATATCCTCCTTTGAATCCAGCATATTGTATTTGTGTCGCCATAATTGCTTCCATAAGTCATTAACCCCTCTCATCCATCGCCACCAGATTTTTGCACCAAGAATTTTATTGAGTTTACTCGGGTCCCTTAGGCCCAGACCTCCCTCCTCCTTGTGTTTTATCAGATACTTCCAGGAAACTAGAGCCCACTTCTTATGATTAGATGACCCTCCCCAAATGAAATTACTCAGAATTTCTCTGATCTTGGTACAAACCCCTTGAGGTACTACCATAATCGAAAGAGGATATATAGGGATTCCTTGTAAGACAGATTTAACCAGGACAATCCTTCCTGCAATGTTTAAGGTTCTGAAAGTCTAGTTAGCCACTCTATTTTTTAATTTCTCTAGGATTCCCTGCCAATTCTTCAATCTTTTAGAGCTGTAATCCAAAACATTTCCCAAGTATTTCGTTGGGAGATTCCCTTGCTTGAAACCAAGCAACCTGGTCAGGTGTCTTTTGACTGTCTCCACCGTATTAAATATAAAGGTGCAGGATTTATCCTTGTTAATTTCCATCCTAGAAGCCTTCGCAAATAAGTCTAGAGCCTTTTTTAGGTTTCTCACTTCCCTTACAGTTGGTTCCCCGAACAGCATAATGTCATCAACGAATTGTCGGTGGGTTATTGGAAATTCATTACCCCACAATATGAGCCTTTTGATGTTATCAGCTATTATTTCTTGCTTAAGATACCTACCCAGGCCTTCAGTAGCAAGAATGAATAGGAAAGGCGATATGGGATCGCCTTGTCTTATTCCTCTGGAGGCCTGAAAGGTTTTCGAAGAAGTTCCATTTACTAATATTGAGAAATTGGGGGTTGATATACAACTGAGAACCCACTTTATCCATCTGTTACTAAACCCAAAGCTTCCCAGAATTTCTTCTAAGTATTGCCAATTAATTCTGTGATAGGCTTTCGACAAATCTAGTTTTATCATCATTCCTTTTTGTTTCTTTATCAACATAGAGTGGATAACTTCTTGAGTAACCACTAATCCATCTAGAATTTGACGGCCTTCCACGAAGCCAGTTTGTTCAGTGGATATCAACTTCTCTAACAAAGGTTTCAGCCTTTTAGCCATTAAAGAGGATATTATTTTGTAAATAACATTGCAAAGGGCAATGGGTCTAAAACCCTTGGCATCCTCTGAATTATCATTTTTAGGGATCAAGGTGAAAAAATTAGAGTTAAGAGCAGTCCATACCTTTCGGTTCATCCGGGATACCTCTATCAAGTCCAGAATTTCCTTGCCCATGAAATTCCACCCCGCTTGATAGAAATCAACCGTAAAGCCATCTAGACCAGGGGCAGTTCCTTTCTTCATGCTCATCACTACTTCCTCCACCTCATCCAGACTAGATGCTCTCATTAAGGCCCTGTTCTGGTCATCAGTTACCATCTTGGGTATGGCCCTATAGATTTGCCTGATCACTTCAGATCTATCCAATTGGGATTCAGTTAGAATTCCTTTGTGATAACCCATCAACACTCTTTCAATCCCTTCCTAGTCAACAATCCTCTCTCCGTTCTCATTCTTGATTGAAAATATTATGTTCCTCTGTCGGTGGTGAACCATTGTTTGATGGAAAAATCAGGTGTTCCTCTCCCCTTCCCTGAGCCATTTTATCCTGGACTTCTGCCTCCATAACACTTCTTCCTGCTTTCTCCTTTCTTCCAGTTTCCCCAATATTATTCCTTCTTTTTCACATCTTTCCTCTGTTCTTCCTTCATTTATTATCCTTTGTTGTATCTCTTCCATCTCTTCTTCCAGTTTTTGTTTCTCCTCCATAATGTTTCCAAATTCTTCCTTATTCCACTTTTTTATCCTCTCTTTTAGTTCTTTTAACTTGAGTTGGAAGGTATGCATTTTACCTCTCCCTTGAGCTGTGCTTTGCTTCCACCACTCTTCCATCTTACCTACAAAGTCCGGGTGTCTAAGCCAAAAAGCTTCAAATCTGAAAGGCTTCTTGCCGAGATTTGCCTTAATATCCACTTCCACTCTAATTGGCCAGTGGTCAGAACCAAGAGATGGCATGATCTTTGCTTCTATGAATACATCTCTATTCATTATTGTTTCAGATACTAAAAAAGGATCCAATCTGGAAGCTATTTGGTTCTGACCCCCTCTCCTGTTATTGCATGTGTAAATCCCATTGATAGTTGGTGTAGCAACCAGTCTCAGGCCTTCTATCATATCATTAAATAATTCCATACTTTGGTTTGTTTTCCTTATGCCTCCCTTTTTTTCTTTTAGGGACCGGATTACATTAAAATCACCTCCTACTATCCAGGCTGTATCCGGATAAAGTTTTCGAGTCGTTTGCATATTCTTAAGAAAAATTTCTCTATCTCTCGGAGTATGTGGGCCATACACTCCTGAAATTATTACCTTCTCTTTTGTACCTGCTCTTCTTCCTAGACCTGTTAGGATTCCAGACATGCTGGTCCAATTCTCAAAAATTATTTCATTTGGGTTCCACAGTATTGCAATGCCTCCAGTTGAGCCATTTGCATCCTAACCCATGACTTCGTATTGGAGCTTGCTATTTTTAATAATACCTTCCATCTGTTGCATGGTAATTTTTGTTTCTTGTAGAATCATAATACTTGGTTTTTCTTTTTTTAGTTTCTCCTTCATATATCTCTGTTTACCCTTGCTGTTTAGCCCTCTAATGTTCAAGCTGATAATAATAAGTTATAACTTTTTGGAGGGGAAGGAAAATACGTCAGATAGAGGTATCACTTTTCCTGAGTTTATCAAAATTTCCCCAACTGTTTGGATCGTTTCATTCATTGTTTTTCTTCCTCTTTTTCTACTGCTTTTGCCAGACCTGCCTATTCCTAGTTGTTCTTTCCCCTGTTCTCCTACTGCAGCATCCTAATTCTCCATATTCCCCTTATTCCTTTCTTTATACTTTTGAAAAGATTCCTTATATATTTGTTTTTGTCGGTCTGGGATGAATCTTTCATCCAAGTTCTTCCATTCCTGGATTAATTGCCTCATAATTTTTTCTTCCTCTGCCTCGTTTTCCTGCTGATTTTCCGTCTCCATTTGGTTCTGGTTATTTTGTATTTCTATTCCTTCAGCTAATTCTTCTTTTCTCATTTCTCCTTGTTCTGCAGCCTTTTCTCCTGTTTCCTGAAAAATATCCATAGGTTCATTTTCTAGGTCTTCACCCTCAGCCACATTGTTTTCTTCTTCTTCATTATTATTCTGTAGAATTTTAAACTTGTTCTGACTTTCGATGCTTGGTGATTTTGTTTGTATTTGCGTTCTTTTCCTTCTCTGTTTGGTTTCTTTTTTCTGTTAACCTGTTGAAAACCTTTCTCTATCTCCTTCGTTCTCTCTGTTGCCTTATGATGTTCCTCTGATTTTTTTATGTAATCTTCTTCCTTGTTTAGAGGGCATTGCCTGACTAAGTGGCCGTATTCATGGCACCGTCTGCACCTAAAAGGAATATGCTCATAGTCTAGTGGTTGTTGCCAGACTGAATCATGGTACTCCAACTCTATATGTTCCGGAAGGGGTTCAGCTATATTGTAAGAAGTGTACTTACCTTTCCTTGTTGTGTCTGCTACCTTGACAAATGCCCCGATTGTGTTACCGATCCCTTCCAAAATTTCAGGGTTCCAAAATTCCACGGGTAGTCCAAAAAATCTGACCCAAATCAGGGCTTCCATCATCTTTTCATTGTCAGGGTAGTAACTTTCCTCCTAGAATTTCATGAACATGCCTGCATTATTCATGAAATATGGCCCTTCCTCAAAAAACCTCTCTTTATCCTCCAGATTTGCAAATATAGTAGTGAAAAATCCCTTTGCTCCCAGTTTAAGTTCTATGTGGCCCTTTGGTTTCCATCTTTGATAGATCCACCTATATAGCTCTCTTTCATTTGGCCAATACCCTACAAACTTACAGATTAGGGCATGGTCTTTCATATAGCTATTGTATTCCTCCAACATATTGTTGGGTATTACGTATCTGAGTTTCTTGTTTGCCCTTGGTAAGCATTTCCCTCCTGTCTTCATTTGCCACAGTTTTCCCATCATCGGTGCTTCCTTGTTATTCGCCCTAGTCTCATTCTGGATGCCAGTACCGCTTGCCTCTCCTGCAACTATATTTTTAAAGGAGGGGATCTCTCCCCTCCCCTGTTGATTCTCCATTCTGCCCTCAGCACTCACGATTTCGAGGTTCTACCACGACTGCGTGAGGGATAAACTCCTTCTCCTTTCCACTATGATTCCCCTGCACTGACCCTTGACCCCGATTTGCTCAGCCCGCCCTGCGAATCTTCTTGCCAGGCCTGCAAACCCTAGCCTGTTATGCTCCGCGATCTCCGCTCCGACATCGTCCTAAGGAGATTGTTCGGTCTTTTTTTTAGTGTAGAAGGTGCATTGTTATGGTAAAAAGGCATGACCAAAAATTCATAATGACCTCCATGAGTTCTAAATGTTGTTTTAGAATATATTTGGTATTCATTCTAATTCGATGATACATTGAACGAAGATCCAACTTGGTTAAGTAAATTGATCCATGAAATTGATCCAATAATTCGTCAATGACAAGAATGGGAAATTTATCTTCAGCAGTGAGCTTGTTGAGCTCCCAATAATCTGGACACATGCACCATGACCCATCCTCCTTGTGTGCCAATACCACTAGAATAGAGAAAGAAATTTGACTGAGTTTACTTATACTAGCCTCTAGCATTTCTGCAACCATACATTCAATTTCACTCTTCTGGGCATAAAGATATATGTAAGGCCTGATGTTTGTAGGAACACTTCCTAGAATAAAATGAATAGCATGATCATCATCAAAAATAGGTGGGAGGACTTTGGGAGTCTCAAATACCTTGGAATGACTATCCAAGACTTTTTGGAGATCTAGAGAAATAGATGATTTTGATGTGGGAACCTCTAGCGAACATAATTGTGCAATTATGCCTCGTTGTTCTTTCTTTAGAAGCTTTGTCATTTTTTTAGAGATGATTATCTTTTCTAGCTTCCTCGTGATACCCCTTAATTCAGCTTCCTTTGCTTTTGAAGAAAATTTCATTAAAAGTTCTTGAAAATTACAAGCTATTGTACCTAATGATTGTAGCCATTGGACGCCTACTACAACATCAACACCACCCATTGGAATGGAAAACATTGGGCTATTCAATACATATTCTCCCATGGATAGCTTGATATTATGGAACTTTCCAGAGAAATTTATGGTTCCTCCACTTGCAACCATCACTTGACACTTTGGTGTTGGATATAGGAAGCAATTCAATTATGTGGATATCTTACAATGAGTAAAATTATGGGTACTTCCTGAATTAATCAACACTATTGCCTTTTTCTTCATGATATGTCCTTCTATCTTGATAGTTTGCGCAGTGGTAATTCCAGCCAATGCATTACAAGATATGGTCGGATTCATTTCTTCCTTCTCTAGTGTTTGTTCCAGGTGTATGTCCTCTTATTTTGATGTTCCATGTTCCTTTTCTTACTCCTCTTCACAATCTATGTAAATTAATTTATTCTAAGCACAATTATGACCTTTATTTTATTTTCTATCACAACTATAACAAAAGCCCTTTTCCTCTTTTTTCTCCCAATTGTTGTGGTTTCAACCTTGTAGGTTGTGGGAAGCTAGCGGTAACAACACTTCCATCTTTATAGTTATGAGTGGTAGGCTTCCTTGTGGCCATAATTTTTCTTTCCATTTTTCTTGCCGAGATAAATGCCTTCTCCAATGAATCAGGTTCCCAAAGGCAAACCTCATGTTTCATGTTGTCTTTTAAAGTCCCTATGAACACATCAATCCTACTCTCCTATGGAATATCTTTTACCCTTGTATTAAATTTTTGGAAGTCCTCAATGTCCTCCATCATTGAACCCTTTTGTTTGAGATTTATCAATTGCCTAAAAAAAGTGTTTCTTTCTTCATCCTCATAATGTGCTATCATTTCTTCCATAAACATTTCCCAAGTGACAATTTGTTTACGATACCAAATCCATTGATACCATGATTTAGTTGCAAATATAAAGTTGCAATGCATAACTTTTGTGTGTTTTCTACATTATGGAGATTGAAATATTGCTCCATCTGGAGTATCCATGTTACAAGATCCTTTCCATCAAACTTCTTTGTATCGATCTTTGGAACATGGTGGCTCTTCAATCCACCATCAGAGTCTATGAAATCATGATTAGCATTTATTTTGTCCTCCTCATGAGTTTACTTTACTACCCTTTTTCCACTAGTAAGCATTTCTTATAGCAAATTTGTCAAATCTGTCTTCAAATCTTCCATGTTTCCTTCAAGTTTTTGTTCTCTAATATCTGTCTTAGATTCTATGTCTCTCTTCAAATATTCCATGTTGGCTTTAATTTTTTCTTCTATAACATCCATCTTAGCTTCCACTCCTTTCTTTAAACCATCTATTAGGGTCCTATTATAATAGGATTCATAATTTTGAATTGGCTATGGTTAGTCTTGTAATATTGTTTCTGCAAAATCTTCTCGATATTAAAAATTAAAAAATGTAAAGAGGGTATATCCTAAACGAATAATAAACGGACAAAAACAAAGAAAAATATCAAAAAAGTAAAAAATAAGAACCCCAAAAAGAGATAAAAATAGATCACGAAAGTGTGCAAATTCAAATGCCACTCCTTTTACTTTAATTTGGAAAATAAGATTGTGTGTAGCTTGTCCAAAATGCCACAATTCATGGTGGTCAAATAGTTTAACCTTGACCCATTCACGCTTTAAATTTCATGTTGATAGATAGAGAATAAAGATCTAGCCAAACTGTTTAAGCTTGGCAGATCATTAGTTAGGTAGAGAATAATAATGAGGTTATCAATTTAATTTGAGCCACTGGAAGTTATAAGGTTAGAATTAGGTATTTTTCTTATCAAAAGAAAAGGAAATAAAGGGTTAGCAAGCTTAAATGAACCCATTGAATGAAGAGAAAATTCTAGGGTTAATTAATGGTGGGAAGAAGAAATGTTCCAAATGCACAAGGTTGCTAAGTCAAAAGCACATTCATCATGCTTAATCCTATGTTTTATGTGCAGGAGGAATTGAGAAAAAGAAAGGATATTCAGAAAAGTTTGTTTACTAATTTCCCCTCATTTCACTACACCACCACATACTTATTTGCTAATTCTCCCCATTATCCCTTCATTTATTATAAATACCCTTTCCCCTCATTTTGAGCTTTACCCCTTGATTTCACACATATACCTAGATATTACCCTTCAAAAATCATTCCCCCTTCCCAAAATTGTTTTCCTTAGTGTGAAACTTCTTCCCATTACAAATATTACATTACCCCTTATTAATTTCCCTTTTTTCACTTTAAAACCCACAAAAACCCTTTATCTTAAGTTTTTTTCCTAAAGTTCCACTCTCAAACTCCCCCATTTTAATATTTCCCGACACCTTTTTTTAACCCACCAACCCTTGGTGCAGTCAAAAAACCCTGTCATATAACCCATGGTCCCACCCTTATTAACTATTTGTTTATATTAAAATCACGACATTTTTCGTTAATTAATTACAATTCTTTGTAATTAAGCCTCGGGCCCTGCCAACCACTTTCTCGACTCCGTCCATGCAACTCAACTACGTGATATCCCTCCATTCTCCCACCCCCAGATCCAATGGCCCACAGCCATATCATGTGGATTCATCGTCTGACTGTTAAAGTCCCAAGAGCATGCAAGATTCGTGGTTTTGGCCGAGCGTTGTTTGGCTTTGTGGTGGCACCACGTTATATCATGTGCTCGCGAATAATACCACCCTCTAGCCGAAATGAGTGTTATATGGATAAAAACCACCTCCCCGCCTAAAGGAAAAACTACCCACTGTTCATTGGCCAAATTTCAAGCCAAAATGTAACCGTTATCGGTTAAAAGTCCCAAAAAGCACCAATTCACTCTTTTCATTAATTTTCGCCGTAAACCTCTGCTAAGCCATTTGTGAAACCCTGAAACTTTGTGCGACCAATTTAACTACCTTTTGCGGCCTGAAGATGCCATGGACACCAAATTGAAGTAGCAAATAGCCAATTCAAGCGTCAGTACCCTCTGTAGCTACCATAGGACCCCATATGCACACCAAATCACTAAGTTCGAGGTATTCTTGGAAAATCCAAAATGGTCTTGTGCATTTGGAAAATGCACAATAATTATTGAATGGTTAATTAATTAAATTAACTAAAAAACCTTTCTGAATTGAAGAGAAACCTATTGTTCATCCCAAACCCTTTTTACAGACTGTAACTGCCCTCCCACTGTTCCAGAGCCTCTAAACCTCACTCTTGGAACCAATGAAAGCATAATTCAATTCATTAAACCCAATTATGGCTTCCCAAACTTCTCTGGATGTAAGGCCCCTACAAACCCCTCGATTGGCTATTCACCACCTTGCATTAGCTGACATAGAGTTTTGAAATCAAGGAAACTGCTTCCCCCGCCTCCCTACTAAAACTCCACTATTGGAGTAAAGACATGTTTTTGAACTAGAATGATGACATTCACCTATGGGAGTCCATTTTTCCCAAATAATTGTTCCTAGAAGTACACCCATTCTAAGAAATCATCCACTTCTTCCAATCTTGCTACATTCCCAGTCAAAGAACCATACTCACCCCTCACCAGCAAGTTTTATTCACCATCACTATAGAATCCATTAATCAAATGTTGCAAATCCAACCAAGCCCAAATTAGACTCCACATTCCATTGATTGTTTACTGGAACTCTACATCAACCTATACCTTCGCAAGAAGACTCAAATTTTTCAAAACCTTCATCACAGAGGAGTCTCATACTCCAACAGATAGTTATCCATATGTTTCCACCATTTTTTCTGAGAGAGGCGGACAAATTATAACCATGCTCTCCTACATTCTAGGGTACACCACAAATGGACATGTGGATGATGTTTTCCTTGCTTCCATTTCTATATTTTTCCCAGGCAAGCCTCCTACTACCATCTAAGACTATGCTAAGTTTATAGTACACAGAATCCATGAGAAATTTATCAGACTACCAAATGAGAGAGTCTTGAAATACTCTCTAGTTTTGTTTCACATGTTCTTGTATTATCAGTGAGACAAATTTCCAGCCAACATTCAGAATTTAGACACCAAAGGAAATCCAAGATCAGTCATCTATTGGACACCATTGATCCAAAAATAGTCCACTATTTTTTGCTATAGAGACTTCATTGACTCCTTTTTGCATCCTGTTATAAACATGCTAACTAGTAGCTATCAATCCAAGATCAGTCAGAAAATTAAAAGAGTTTTACAGTTGGCAAAGGACAGTAAAGTGGGAGACTGGTATGTATACGAGAACCACACGGAGATAAGGATATATCGATGCCAACTAGCTCTCTACAAACTGCCCAAATACCTCCCCATGAGGATATTTGCATTAGAGTACTTTAGGTAGATTATAAACTCTAATGAAGTCAATTTCCTATAAGCTAGGAAGAAGACCCTGTTCAAAATGAAAAATCAATCGGGCCCCTTTATTTGTAATACTAGGTAAGCTAGACCAGAGGCAAATAAGATTTTACAGTAGATGAATTTCAAGAATAGTTTTATGTGGCAATATGACCCTCATGGGGTCATAAATAAACTAGGCTTAAAGTCAAATTGGGTCCCTTCATACATCATCCTAGTCCAAACATTGAGAGATTTTCCAACCAGTTCAAATGGTTGGAAAACACTTTGATAAATATGGACAATACTATAGTAGATGTGGAAAATAATTTGATAGATGTGGAAAATAAAATTCATACTAGTTCATTTCTCCAGGTTCCATCCCTAGAAGAATAGATGAATATTACTCCCATCCTACAAACTCCAGCAAATGAAGATAGAAATGCAAAGAGAACTAGGGAAGAAGGTTCTAGTTCAGCCATGGAAATGACAGATGACCAATTTAAGATTAGTTACAAGAAAAGGCCCAAGCTTAATCATGTAACTAAACAAGTAGACACCATTGAAACAAAGGAAATTACTGACACTAAAACAATGGTGGGAAGGAGAAAAGACCCAACAACTTCTAGTGAAATTCAACAGCCTTCTACTTCAAACACTCAACTTATTGAGAGATAGCTCAGCATCGAAGTCTCTTCATCCACCAGGCTTGTGGATAAAGAGAAAGATATTAAATAAATATACAAGGAAATTAAGTTAACGAATGAGACATTGAAGGCTTAGACTTATGCCCAGTACTTCAAGAAAACACCTGCCAATCAAAATAGGTTAATGTCACCCTTTGACATTAAGATTGGAAAGATGAAAATGAAATTCATGCAACCTATAGTCTAGTAGCCAAGATCATCACCAGACTATAAGAAAACAAATTTTGAAGTTTTTTCCAGGGATGTTCACCTGATTGACAGAATTGAGTTCCATAAGAAAGCAGGTGAGATGATCTATTACACCATGAAAAATAAAACTATGACTGTGCACAAACTCCAAGGCTCACTATATAATATCACAGCATAGTACAAGCTGTAAAGGGCCTCCTCACAAGCCAAGAACAAGAGAATCAAGTCACTGGAAGACTTGGTGGTTGAGCTTGGGTATAATCCCAATGATGTCAAAAATCCTTAGAAACTAATAAAGAAGAAGAATGACGATATTGCTTCTTTAAGGAAGCAACTAAAGCTACCTCATTCACAACATCCATAGACAAAAGAGGTCTTAGAAATTCAAACTCAACAGGAGGAGATGATGGATCTCATTGTCCAACTAAATGATCAGTTGAAAGAAATGGAGAAGGAATTGGGTAGTTTGATACAGTTAAAACAGGCCAGCCTTGAGACTGCCACTAGAATTGCCACCAACAGTCACTACAGTAGTACCATCCACCTTGGTAGCTTCATTGGCTCCTGCAGATCCACTGGCTTCAACACTTCTAGCTGCAACAACATCTACATCAACAACAGGTTCAACAACAGCAGCAGATCAGCAAAGTGATGAGGCAAGAAAATTGGTCAAAGCAATGGAGGGCATGTCCATTCAGACCACAGACATAAATAAACTTAAAAAGAAGTATAACAAGTTTGTAGAATGAGAATAAGCCTGCACAGATTATGCACAAGGATGAAGTTCAAAAGTCGACCAGGTTGACTAAAAGAATGAAGAGCTTAGAAAAAGAATTGGCATTAAAGGAGCCACTTGGCCAAGCTAAAGAACAGTTATGGCCATCCATTCAAGTCATATTTTAACAAAATGATTTATTCAAAGAGGCTACATAAGCAATTTAGAGAGTTAAAGCTGAACTGGGAGACATGCTAGAAGAAGCCTCTAGAATAATCCACTTCTTTAACTCTAAAAACAAATATGAATTGCAAGAGCTGGACATAGCTGACATGATGGGCACCATATTGGAGGTGAAAAAGGTGTTCACTAAGATGAATTTGATGATGAACCTTGAGGACAAATGCCAAAATATGCAGCCGGCTATAGACAAGTTCATGGTAAAGTTTGATGTTGTAAGGAAGAAAGGTCTGCCAAATCTCTTGGTGGTAAATGAAAAATTTATGCCATCAGAAGACTACAACAGTAGAATGAGACAGGTGGCAAGATAGCAAGCTAATAATTCCTCTCTGAAGGGAATTCCTACAGGAAAGGTTCTGTACCAAACATTTGAGAACCTATTTGACCTCCAACATGAGGTAAAACACCTTTTTGTAAACAAGCCCACCTTTTCCAAGTACATAGAAGTATATGAAATCTACAAGAGGATGGTAAATATTCAATTACCAGATGTAGACACATGGGAAAAGTTAAATCACCTACTGTAAAAAATCACAATGAAAGAAAAACGATAGATTAGCCAGATGAAAGAGTGTTAGGTGAAAGTGTATCAGTTAAAAGGGAAAAGTTAAAAGAATAGTTAGCATGAATACCAATAGCAAGGAAGAGAATAAACAACAAAAGATCAAAGCATAAAGACATCACAACCAAATAAACAAGGACAACATACAGTAAAATATCTATCTCTATCTTCTCGCATGGAGATATTTCGTTTTCCTAGATTAATTGCCAAGGTAGTTTGGGATATTTTGTAAGCTATTTTTTTATAAATACTTCATAATTTGAAGTATTGAGTGTGGATTTCTAGACATTTCTATAGTTGTATTGATCTAGAACTTGAGTGTTCATTGTACCAAATTTTTCAAGTCAACAGATTGGACTGAGTAATAAAGAGATTGCATGACAGGATTCATGTGTTGAGCTACTTTCGTGAAGTATTTTCTTTTGTCAAACTTTTATTTTCTTATGTATTTCACAAATTTGCATGTTATCTAAATTGAATGAATTAACTAGAAAGTTATTTCAGAATTTGTTTAAGTACTCTGCCTTGAACAGTTAATCATTTTAATGTTTTCTTCTGATATCTGGATCTGAGAATCCTTGATTTCTCTCCCATCCTCGTTGACCTCTTTCACTTCCCTCATAATCTAGTTTTGGAAACACATAATTGCTCCTTAGATCTGATTGAAACCACTTTACAATCCAGCCTTATGTTCTGAATTTACTCAGCTACCTAGCCCTGTAAACACTATTTTTAGAACTTGCCCTAGTCCTGTTTGCTTGAAATTTGACCCCGTAGCCGAATGGTAAAAGACATCCCTCTATTCATCTAAGTAAGTGATCCCACCAACAAATCAATATAAAAACCCAAGTACAATCATAACTAGCCTAAAATCAATTAACTAAACAAAGTTAAATCATAAAGAGAGAGCCCTCTCTGAGCATTAGGAAGGCTAGATCCTAATCTCCAAAGTAGGTTTGTGGTTACCTCTATCATTTCTTTCACAACAACTCTAGAGAAATTTTGTAGTGATAAAATATTGGAGAGCACTCCTCAATGTAATAAAACATTCAGAAAATCTTAAATATTAGCTTTTTCACCTTAAGGTCATTTTAGTGTTATTAGAGAGTTTCATAAAAACTATTAAAAAATTAAAATTTTGGCTTCTAGGAGAACACACTATACCAGGGAAAATCCAGATCCAAACCTTGCAACAATAGTTGATGACCTTGCCATAATTTTAAGAAAATTAGAAAATTTAGAAACTCAAGGAAGCAGTAGTTAGTTAGTTAAAGAAAATTTCAGCCCCCAAAGAATTATCATGTTTAGAGGATATTCAGTTTGATCTGTCATTTGAGCTTTGTTTGTTTAGAACCAAATTAGAATTCAATTCATGAAACTATGATAGAGCCTAATTTTATTCAATTTATTGAGTCAAAAAAGGTGTCTACACAGCCTAATTTAGATCAACTTGTTTTGGATACTTTTGATAAACTAGAATCTTTAACCTTAACCTTCATAAACCATATAGATGATGCCTATCTTCAACAATTAGTTGAATTAGCTGCCCTCACTGCTGCTGCCTCTAAACTTTCTACAAAGTCTTCAAAAACTGTAAATACAGCTTCATTTACTACCACCTCACCTATAATATCCACCACAGTTCATTCCCCTAAACCATTTATACCTTAGCTTCCTCTCCAACCAAACATCTCAAGTTCATCTAGTTCATCTACAGCCATCTCAAGGCCTTCTTCAAGCACCACTTCTTTGCCTCATAGTCAAACGAAAATCTCAGCCATGGTAGATAGATATGCACCTTTGGTTTTATTAGCTCAACTACATGCCATGCTCCAAGATTACCAAAGAAAAATCTTTGTGTTTTATGCTACTGGTCAGTATACTTCCCAACAGCATGTGAACAAAATCACTGACTATTTTGAGTTGCATGAGATTGATTAGTCTGATGTCGAAATTAGGTTATTTTCCTAAGCATTGACAGGGGATGTTAAAATATGGTTCAAAGGTTTACCAGCTAATCATATCATAGTTTTAGCTACTTTTCATAGATTGTTCATTGATAGATGGGAAATAAAGAAAAACCCTCTGCAAATATTATCTAAATATGACAACATTAGAAGAGCTAATGATTCTGTTTATAACTATTGTACTAGGTTCAATAGTATCTACAATGCAATCCCTACTAATATTAAACCTCAACCATATCTAGCATTCATCAAATTTCCTGATGGTTTTGACACTGACATGTCTTACTAGTTGAGGGAAAGAAGCCTTAAAACATTAGAACAAACGGAAAGCAATTTTGTTAGTGTAGAAGCAAATTTTTTAGATAAGAATGCTAGGATCAGAAATGAGAAAAGAGTTGTCATTAAAGAGGAAACATCCACTTTAGACGGTAAAATAGATAGTTTAGCTAAGAGTGTAGAAAGGATAATGGATGGATTAGAAAACATGGAAAGAAAAACTCAATGGGAAAATCAATAGCCACCCCCAATAAGAAACCCAAAATTTAGGAAAAATCCCAACACTTGAAAAAAATGCTATACCAGATCAACAGATTAGACCTCCTTTCCAGGAAAACTATGTTGAGGGTTCACAAAACCATGAAGAAGAGGAGGATACCTAGATAAATCTATTAGGAATTAAAAATGAAGATGTTGTTTTTCTTACTCGTGAAGAATAGGAAATGTACATGTTACAACAATTGAAATTAGAATGTGGGGAGTCCTTTGATTATAAACAAGGCTATGAATCTTCTATTTATGAAGTTCACAAAAAATATAGCCTTAGAAGAAAAAAGAATAATGAAATTCCCACTAAGAAATAAACCCAAACCCAAACTAAAAAGATAATAGAAGCTCCTGTGACCAAAGTTCTACAAATTCTCCCTAGAGAAACTCAGGAGCCTTCCAGCCCAAAAATTGTAGATATAACTTCAACTGAAACTCAAACTGAAACTATTAATCAAACCATTCCAATTAAAAGAATTCAAAACAAAACAGCTAGTACACAAACTAAATTACCAAATGCTGAAAAATAAGATAAAACTACACATACCACAACTTCTAAGGAAGATCTAATACAAACAAGAAAAACTCAATTGCCATTTAACATTAAGACAGAGATAGCCAAATTGAAAATATCAATTCCTTTGACATAGCTGGTAAAAAATGAATCATATAGAACACAAATCACTGAAACACTAAACATAGGTGAAGGAGAAGATGCTATAAACTTGAATGATGATCAACCTGAATTATTGTTTGGTCTAGAAGTAAATGGAAAACATCAGCAAGGGGGCATCCCTTATTTCTACATAAGATTAAATGTTCATGATAAAATCTTACATAATGCTATGCTAGATTTAGGGGCATCCCATAACTTAATGCCTAAAGAAATCATGGAGAGACTAAACTTAGATATCACCAGACCATAGAAGGACGTATTTTCCTTTGATTCTAGCCAAGTCAAATGCCTTGGCCTGATTAAAGATTTGTGTGTGACTCTATTCCAGTGCCCAGCAAAGAGTATTTTCATGGAAATAATAGTTGATGATAACCCACCCAATTATGGAATGTTGTTATCTCGGTAATGTGGAGAAAAATTGTAGGGATCTCTATAATTGTATATGTCATATGCCACCATATATGTGTTTGGTCAAGAAATAAAACTTTACAGGGAAACATTGATGAAGTACATTGTAAGCAGTTTAGAAAAACCACATAATTACCCAATTTACTCCATGCATTCTGATATGGACTCATTTATCTTGTATAATTAAGACAATAACAAAAATGAGATCATAGTTGTAGAAGAAAAGACACCTAATAGTGAAAACATTTTTCATGAGTCTCTATGGCACTTAGATTTTGATGGTTTTGTAAATATATTAGGAGCACGTGCAGGAGTTTGGATTCATAACATGGAGAATAATCATTTTGAAGGTCATGCCTTTAGACTAAACTTTAAATGCACAAACAACATGGTAGAATATGAAGCTTTAATCTTAGGACTATAAATTGTTAGAAAACTTGCAGCCAAGAGAGTTTCTATCATGCAAGATTTAGAATTTATTATAAAATAAATTAAAGGAGAATACTCTGTTAATAATCCTAGCCATAGCCAATACAGAGAGACTATCCTAGATTTGATTAAGGATCTTCTTGAAACTGATTTTGCTGCCATTCCTAGGAAACAAAACATGCAAGCTCACAGTCTGGCCACTTTTTCTAGTACCTAAAAATTACCTTTTCAACCCAACCACAAGTACACTGCAAAAGTGAGGCATAGGCCTGTTATACCTAACAATTTGAAATATTGGCAAATTTTCTCACAAGATTCTCAAATCTATGATTTCATGAATTCTAAAGGAGAGTTTCAAAATTGTAACATAGATAATGATTGTAAAGTAGATAATAACATAGATAGTGAGATAGATATAAATGCTTTAGACATAGATAAACCCACCAGTTTCACTAAATTAGAAATAGATAACTTAGAAAAGGTAGAAATAGAAGAAATAATAAATGATGATCGTGAAATTTTAAACCTTAAAAATAAATTTTTTCCCAAGAGATTGGTCCCATTAGAAGATTTGTTTGATTCAAATGATGTAGATAGGAAACCAAAAATGGAACCTCTAAGAGTAGAAATAGAAGAATGTAACATAGGAACTGAGGAAAAACCCAAGCTTATGAAAATATCCAAAGCATTACCTTCCGATGAAAAGTTGAAATACATAAATCTATTCAAAGAGTTTCAAGATGTCTTTGCCTGGAGTTATGAAGATCTTAAGTATTATGATACCAGCATAATTCAAAATAAGATACCCATCAAATAAGGTCATAAACTCTTTAAAGAGAAGCTTAGGATAATTAATCTAGTTCTTGTGTCATTAATTGAAAAAGAAGAGAAAATGATGTATGGTGCAAATATCATATCACCAATTAGATATTTCGATTGGGTCTCTAATTTAGTCACTACTAGGAATAACACAAGAGAAATCAAACTCTGTGTTGATTTCAGGAGCTTGAACAAAGTGTCTTTAAAAGATAACTACCGTCTCCCTAAAATGGACCACATTCTGCAAAGGGTAGTATGCTCATCTAGAATTGCACTGCTTGATGGATTTTCTAGATACAACCAAATCTTAGTTCAGCCAAAGGATCAAGAAAAGACTACATTTACCACTCCCTTGGGTACTTTCATGTACATGAAAATTCATATTGGATTGATGAATGCAGGAGAAACATTCCAAAGAGCTATGGACATAGCTTTTGCAAAAAAAATCCATGAATTTCTAGTTGTTTACCAAGATGAAATCACAGTGTTTTCAAAATCAGATAATGTAAGAAGAGTTTTCATTAAATGCAAAAAAATTGGTATTTCCTTAAATCCCAAAAAGACACTCTTTGGTCTAAACAAGGTAAACTCTTAGGACACATAATATCCAAAGATGGAATTAGAATATATCCAGCTAGAATAGAGGCAATCCTGAACATCACTGATCCTATAAACACCAAAGAATTAGTCATTCTTAGGAAAAATAAATTTTCTTTGGAGATTCATTTCAAACTTAGAAGAATTAATCAAAGAACTAAATAACATGTTAAAGAAATATTCAACACTAAAGTGGATAGTAGAGGCTAAAAAATGTTTTGAGGCAATCAAAGAAGCCCTTACTAAAACACCAGTGCTCATAAGTCTCGATTTCCAAAAATATTTTATAATTTTTTCTTTTACTTCAGAAGATACTATTGGAGCAATCTTGTTGCAAAAGAATGATCAAGGTTATGAGTAACTTATTGCATTTTTCAGAAAATATTTGAGAGATGCTACAGTAAAGTAAAACATAATGGAAAAACAAGCACTAGCTTTAGTGAAAGATATTAAAGATTTCAGAGTGTACATCTTGTATTCACACATCATTGCTTGTGTTCTAAATTCAGTATTCAAGGAAATTCTGACACAGAATGGGCCTAAAGGAAAGAGATCCAAATGGATTGCCACTATTTTGGAATATGACATAGAAATAAAGCCTACAAAACTTATCAAAGGTCAAGGTTTAGCTAAACTCATGGCCGAATCGAACTGTCAAGCATTAGATATAAATTTCATTGGCTCCCTAGATGATCAAGAAGAGATGGTGACTCCACAGATCAATGAAGCTTTTATATATTCACCCTAGTATGTAGATATTATATTTGTTTTACTAACATTACAAGCTCCTCATGGTCTATCTAGAACTAAAGCTAGATTTCTGAAGATTTCTGAAAATGAAATCAATGAAATATTGTATCATAGACCCAATGATTTATTTTGGAAAGATAATGGCGGCATTCTATTAAATTGTTTGTTAAAAGATGAAGCTGACAAAGTTATGCAAGAATTTCATGCAGGAGATTGTGGAGGACACCTATATTGGAAAACAACTGCCGATAAGATTCTAAGGGCAGGTTTTTACTGGCCCACCCTTTTTGCTGATTTCAAGAAACATGTGATCTCCTGTAACAAGTGCCAAATATTTTAGGGAAAAAGGAAAATCTTACCATTACCGCTCAAACCCATATCCACATAAATTCCCTTTCAACAATGGGGTTTAGACTTCATTGGGAAAATTCACCCATCCTCCTCAGCCCAGCATAAATGGATTTTGATAGCCACTGATTACTTTATTAAATGGATAGAAGCCATCCCTTCTAGACAAGCCATAGACTTTGTCATCATTTCACTCCTTGAAAACAACATCCTTACTAGATTTGGATGCCACCAAAAGCTCATTATTGGCAATGTAACTACTTTCAAATCTAAGAAAATGGTAGACTTTGTAATAGATACCACATCACCCTTGTCCATTCCACTACCTATTACCCTCAAGGTAATAGACTTGTAGAATCGTCAAACAGAAGGCTTGTCAATATCATCAACAAACTACTAAAAGAAAACAAGAAGACATGGAACAAAAAGTTGGTCAATGCCTTATGGGAAAAAAGATTAACTACCAAAATGTCCATTCGTACATCTCCTTACTAGCTAGTATATTAAATGGATGTTGTTTTTACATCCTCTTTAGGAGTACCAGTGATGAAAATGATTCAAGAGTTCCATGTAGAACTGAATGATATCCAAAGGAGGATAAATAAAACAATACACTTGCAACAAACCAGAGAAGAAGTCTATGTCAAATCACAAGTAATCCAGGATAAAATAAAAAAAAAAAATTGACAAGAAAACCAAATATGATGATTTCTTCATAGGTGATAAAGTACTCAAATGGGATTCTAGAAGGGAAGAGAAGGGCAAACATGGTAAATTTGATTTCCTATGGCAACGCGCTTATATCATTTATGGTTACAGAGGTAACAATGCATTTTTATTGAGACAGTTAGATGGAACAGATCTACCAGGACGATTCGTGAATGGTAGAATGTTGAAGAATTACTTATCTACAAACTAATATTAGTTCATTTTACTTTTCTCATTCTATATAATATTGAAAAGTTTAGATTGGATTGGATGGTAATTTTTTGAAGTTGAAGCCCAGAGAGGAGGCCCTAAGCTTTGAAAAGTTGTACCATCATATGTATGAATAAACCAGATCACAGAGGAGCAGTCACAATGCAACCAAAGTTATAATTTCAAAGGCTAGTGATCTTAAAGTTCTTGACATTTCACCAGGAAATGGCATCCCCATGTGGAGCCACTATTAGTGTCCTATACTAATAGATTCATAATTTTGAATTGGCTATGGTTAGTCTTGTAATATTGACATACTTTTTCTTTCTACAAAATTTTTTCCTTATTAAAAATTAAAAAATGTAAAGAGGGTATGTCCTAAAAGAATAATCAAAGGACAAAAACAAAGAAAAAGATCAAAAAAGTGAAAAGTATGAACCCGAAAAAGAGATAAAAATAGATCATGAAAGTGTGCAAATTCAAATGCCACTCCTTTTACTTTAATTTGCAAAATAAGATTGTGTGCATCTTGTCTAAAATGCCACAATCCATGGTGGTCAAATAGTTTAATCTTGACTCATTCATGCTTTAAATTTCATGTTGATAGAGAGAGAATAAACGTCTAGCCAAACTGTTTAATCTTGGTAGATTAGTAGTTAGGTAGAGAATAATAAAGAGCTCATCAATTTAATATGAGCCATTGGAAGTTATAACGTTAGAATTAGATAGTTTTCTTACCAAAAGAAAAGGAAATAAAGGGTCAGCATGCTCAAATGCACCCATTGAATGAAGAGGAAATGCTAGTGTAAACTGAGGGTAGATAGAAGAAATGTTGCAAATGCACAAGGTTACTAATTCAAAAGCACATTCATCATGCTTAATCCTATGTTTTGTGTGCAAGAAGAATTTAGAAAAACAATGGATATTCACCAAAGTTTGTTTACTAATTTCCCCTCATTTCACTACACCCCCACATACTTATTTTCTATTTTCCCCAGTATCCCTTCATTTCTTATAAATACCTTTTCCCCTCATTTTGACGTTTACCCCTTGATTTCACACATATCCCTAGATATTACCTTTCAAAAATTGTTCCCCCTTCCCAAAACCATTTTCCCTAGTGTGAAACCCATTCCCATTACAAATATTACATTCTCACCTTATTAATTTCCCCTTTCCCCTTTAAAACCCACAAAAACCCTTTATCCTAATTTTTTTCCTAAAGTCTCGCTCTCTAACTCCCCCATGTTAATATTTCCCGACACCCTTTCTTAACTCACCATCCCTTGGTGCAGTTAAAAAACCCTGCCATATAACCCATGGTGCCACCCTTATTAACTATTTTCTTATATTAAAAATCTTGACATTTTTTCATTAATTAATTACAAATTTTTGTAATCAAAACTCAAGCCCCACCATCCACTTTCCAAACTACGTCTGTGCAAGTAAACTACGCAATATCCCTCTAATCTCACACCCCAAAATCCAATGGTGCAGAGCCATATCGCATGGATTCATCGTCCGACTGTTAACGTCCCGAGTGCACGCGAGATTTGTGGTTTTGGCTGAGCATTGTTTAGCTACGTGGTAGCACAACATTATGTCACGTGCTCGCGAAAAATACCACCCTCCAGCCAAAAGTAGTGAAATATGGGTAAAAACCACCTCTTCACCGAAAGGAAAAATTGCCCATTGTTCATTGGCCAAATTCTATGCGAAAATGTAGCTGTTATCAGTTAAAAGCCTGAAAAAGCCCCAATTAACTCTTTTCATTCATTTCCACTGTAAACCTCTGCTAAGCCATTTGTGAGAGCTTGAAGCTTTGTGTGACCAATTAGACTACCTTTTGTCACCTGAACATGTGGTGGACACCAAATTGGAGTAGCAAACAACTAGTTCAAGCCTCAGTACCCTCTGTAGCTACCAAAAAACCCCGTATGCGACCAAAAAACCCCGTATGTGCACCAAATCACTAATTTCCATGTACTCTTGGAAAAACCAAAACGACCCTCTGAATTTGAAAAATGCAAAATAATTATTGAATGGTCAATTAATTAAATTAACTAAAAAACCTTCCTGAATTGAAGAAAAACCTACTCTACATCCCAAACCCTTTTCGCAGACTATAATTACCCTCCCACTATTCCAAAGCCTCTAAACTTCACTTTTGAAACCACTAAAAGCATAATTCAATTCATTAAACCCAATTATGGCTTCCCAAACTTCTCTGGATGTAAGACCGCTACAAACCGCTCACCTGGATATTAACCACCTTGCATTAGCCAATGGAGAATTTCAAATCAAGGACACTACCTGCCTTGCCTAACTACTAAAACTAAATTACTGGAGTAAAGAAATTTTTTTGAACCAGAATGATTAAATTCACCTATGGGAGTCCAATTTTCCCAAGTACTTATTCTTTGAAGTACACCCAAACCCAGAAATCATCCACTTCTACCAAGCTTGCCACATTTCCAATCAAAGAGCCATATTCATCCCTCGCTAGCAATTTTTATTCACCATCACTGTAGAATCCATTAATCAAATGCTAAAAATCCAGCCAAGCCCAAGTCAGACCTCACTTTCCATTGAAGGTTTAATAGAACTCTACATAAACGTAGACCTTCCCAGAAAGGCTCAAAGTTTTCAAAACCTTCATCATAGAGGAGTCTCATAGTCCAACAGATAGTCCTGCATATGCTGCCACCATTTTCTCTAAGAGAGGCAGACAAATTATAACCATGCTCTCCTGCATTCTAGGGTACACCACAGATGAACATGTGGATGAGTTTGTCCTTGCTTTCCTTTCTATCTTTTTCCCAGGCAAGCCTCCTGCTACCATTTACAACTATGCTTAGTTTATGGCACACAGAATCGTGAGTAGTTTATATGACTAACAAATGAGAGAGTCTTCAAATACTCTTCAGTTTTGTCTCACAAGTTCTTGTATTATCAGTGAGACAAATTTCTAGTCAACATTAACAAGTTATACACCAAAGGGAATCCAAGATCAGTCATCTATTGGACATGATTGATCCAAAAATACTCCACTATTTTTTGTTATAAAGACTTCATTAACTCATTTGTGCATCCTGTTATAAACATGTTAACCAGTAGCTATCAGCCCAGGATCAGTTGGAAAATTAAAATGGTTTTGCAGTTGGAAAAGAACACTAGAGTGGGAGACTGGTATCTATACCAGGACCACACAGAGATAAGGATATATGGATGCTAACTGACTCCCTACAAACTGCCCAAATACCTCCCCATGAGGATATTTGCATTAGAGTACTTTGGGCAGATTATAAACTCTAATGAAGTCAATTTCCAATCAGCTAGGAATAAGACCCAATTCAAAATGAAAAATCAATTGGGCCCCTTTATTTGTAATACTAGGGAAGTTGGACCAGGGGTAGATAAGATTTTACAGCAGATGAATTTCAAGAGTACTTTTATGTGGCAGTATGACCCTCATGGAGTCATAAATAAACTAAGGCTTGAAGCCAAATTGGGTCCTTTCATACATCATCCCATGTTAGACATTGAGAGATTTTCCAACCAGTCAGAATGGTTGGAAAACACTTTGATAGATGTGGACAGTACTGTAGTAGATGTGAGAATATTTTGATAGATGTGGAAAAGCATATTCATACTAGTTCCATTCTGTAGGTTCCAGCCCTAGAAGAATAGATGAATATTAATCCCACCCTATAAACTCTAGCAAAAGAGAACCAAGGAAGAATGTTCTAGTTCAGCCATGGAAACCATAAATGACCAATTTGAGATCAATTACAGGAAGAGGTCCAAGCTTAATCCTGTAACTAAACAAGAAGACACCATTGGAACAGTGGAAATTACTCACGGTTAAGCAATGGTTGGAAGGAGCAAATTCCCAACAGCTTTAGGTGAAACTCAATAGCCTTCTACTTCAAACAATCAACTTATTGAGAGACATCTCAAAATTGAAGTCTCTTCATCAACCAGGCATGTGGATAAAGAGAAAGATATTAAAGAAAAATACAAGGAAATTAAGTCGACGAATGAGACATTGAAGGCTAAGACTTATGCCCAGTACTTCAAGAAAACACCTTCCAATCAAAATAGGTTAATGTCAGACTTTGAAATTAAGACTGGAAAGATGTAAATGACGTTCATGAAACCTATAGTCTAGTAGCCAAGATCATGAACAGACTATAAGAAAACAAATTTTGAATTTTTTTCTAGAGATGTTCATCTGATTGACCAAATTGAGTTCTATAAGCAAGCAGGTGAGGTTATCTATTCCACCATGACAAATAAAGCTATGACTCTTCACAAACTCCAAGGCTCACTAGATAATATCACAACATAGTATAGGATGGAAAAGGCCTCCTCACAAGTAGAGGACAACATAATGAAGTCACTGGAAGACTTCATGATTTAGCTTGGGTATAATCCCAATGATGTCAAAACTACTGAGAAACTAATAAAGAAGAAGAATAAGGATATTACGACTTTGAAGAAGCAACTCAAGCTACCTCATTCAGAGCATACACATAAAAAAGAGGTCTTAGAAGGTGAAACTCAGCAGGAGGAGATGATGGATCTCATTCTCCAGCTAAATGATAAGTTGAAAGAAATGGATAAGGAATTGGACAGTTTGATATAGTTAAAACAGGCCAGTATTGAGACTGCCCCTGCCACTGCCATTCCAACAGTCACTATAGCAGTACAATCCACCTTGGAAACTTCATTGGCCCCTAAAGCTCCACTAGCTACACCACGTCCAACTATAACAACATCTACATCTGCAACAGGTTCAACAACAACAGCAGCTCAGCCAAGTGGTGAGGCAAGAAAATTGGTCAAATAAATGGAGTACATGTCCATTCAGACCACAGAGATAAATAAACTTAAAGAAAATATAACAAGTTTAGAGAATGCGAATAAGCTTGCACAGATTATGCACAAGGATGAAGTTCAGAAGTCAACCAGGTTAACTAAAAGAATGAAGAGCTTGGAAAAGGAATTGACATTAAAGGAGCCACTTGGCCAAGCTAAAAACAGTTATGGGTCAATATCATTGATTCTGTCAATGTTATTTGGCCATCCATTCAAGTCATATTTGAACAAAATGATTTAGTAAAATAGGCTACATAAGCAATTCAGAGAGTTAAAGCTGAAGTAGGAGACATGCCAGAAGAAGCCACCAGAATAATCCACTTCCTTAACTCGAAAAACAAATATGAATTGCAAGAGATGGACATAGCTGATAGGACTGGCACCATATTGGAAGTGAAAAAGGTGCTCACAATGAGGAATTTCATGATGAACCTTGAGCACAAATGCCAAACCATGCAGCTATCTATAGACAAGTTCATGGTAAAGTTTGATGATTTAACGAAGAAAGGACTACCAAATCCCTTAGTGATAAATGACAAATTGATGTCATAGGCATACTACAGTGAGAGAAACAAATAGGTGGCAAGAGATCAAGCCAATAATTCCTCTATGAAGGGAATTCCTATAGGAAAGGTTCTGTACCAAACATTTGAGAACTTATTTTACCGCCAGCATGAGGTAAAACACAATTTTGTGAACAAGCCCACTTTTCCAAGTACATAGAAGAAAATGAAATCTACAGGAGGATGGTAGATATTCAATTACTAGATGCAGACACATGGGAAAAGTTAAATGACCTACTATAAAAAATCACAGTGAAAGAGAAATGACAGATCAGCCAGATGAAATAGTATCAGGTGAAAGTGTATCAGTTAAAAGGGCAAAGTAAAAAGAACAGTCACCGTGAAGACCAACAACAAGGGAAAGAATAAAAAAACAAAAGATCAAAGCATAAAGACAGCACAACCAAATAAACAGGGACAACATATAGTAGTTAAACATCTATCTCTATCTTCTTGCATGAATATATTTCTTTTTCCTAAATTAATTCCCAAGACAGTTTGGGATATTTTGTAAACTATTTTTGTATAAATACTTCATAATTTGAAATATTGAGTGTGTATTGCTAGAGATTTCTATAATTGTATTGATCTAGAACCTGAGGGTTCATTGTACCAAATTTTGCAAGTCAACAGACTAGACTAAGTAATAAAGAGATTGCATTACAAGATTCATGTGTTGAGCTACTTCAATGAAGTATTTTCTTTTGTCAAATTGTTATTTTCTTATGTATTTCACAAACTTGCATGTTATCTAAATTGAATGAATTATCTGGAAATTTATTTCAGAATTTAGTTAAGTACACTCTGTCTTGAATAGTTAATCATTTTAATGTTTTCTTCTGATATCAGGATCTGAGAATCCTTAATTTCTCTCCCATTCTGATTGACCTCTTTAACTTCTTTCATAATCTAGTTTAAGGAACCTTTAATTTCTTCTTGGATCCGATGGAAACCACTTCACCATCCAGCCTTAGGATTTGAATTTACTCAACTACCTTGCCCTATAAACACTATTTTTAGAACTTGATCAAGTCCTGTTTGCTTGACATTTGACCCCATAGCCCAATGGTAAAAGACATCCCTTTATCTATCTAAGTAAGTGCTCCCACCACCAAATCAAAATCAAAACCCAAGTATAATCATAACTAGCCTAAGATCAATTAACCAAACAAAGTTAAATCATAAAGAGAGAGTCCTCTCTGACCATTAGGAAGGCTAGATCCTAATCTCCAAAGTAGGTTTGTGGTTACCTCTATCATTTCTTTCACAACAACTCTAGAGAAAATTTTGGAGTGATAACACCATCCATATTAGCTTCCACACCATCCATTTTAACTTCAATGCCATCCATCTTAGCTTCCATGCTTTTATTTAAACTATCCATCTTAGCTTCCGTCACTTTTCATGAGAGTGAATTTTTTTGCGCTTGGTATCATAATTTTTTATATATCATGTTGCATATCTTCCTCTTCTTCATGAGTCATGCTAGATATTTCATGTTGCTTACTAGGTGTTTCCATTTTATTTCTTTGCAGCATCAACTCATGATAATAATGTTTCACTATGCCCTTTGAATTCCATCAAACTAAGTTTTCAAACCAAACTTATGCAAATTTTTTAAAAAACTACACACCTTTTTTCACTTTGTAGGAGCTTGATATTGAATCTATTGTATCTCTATAATTTTAGATCTTCAAGGTCTAAAATTGTGTCCTGCGATATCTCTCTAATTCCTCTTTCGAACTCCTCAAGTCATATCAATATTTAATTCTCCAAGGAACAGTTATCCCAAATCGTCCATGAGGACCTAATTATAGACTACTTCAGTAGAGTGAACTTGTACGAAGTTCCATCTGTCACTGTTTCAACCTTAGGACCTGAAACCAACACACATAATAGTAGATGTCTTTTTTTTTCTCTAAATTCTTACGAAAATTCAATATGATTCCCATAAAGAAAGTTATGACGATTTTCCCTAGGTCACCTATTTTAGAAGTAATTTGGGATCCTCCAAAAACCCTAACTTCCTTGGATCATATCACTGAACATATAGCGAGACAAGATATGAAATTAGAACTTGAGTTTTAGAGATATTTATAATCAAATGGGTTTTTGTTTTAGCTTTTTAAACATTGCAGAAAAAACTTTATACCAGAAATTCCACGATGACCTGTTTGGAGTAGCGAAACCCTAGAATCCAAAGCTCTAATACAAAATGTTATGCAACTAGCTCACAAAATAGAAGAAAAGATATATAAACAGCTTCAAAATCAGCCTCTTCAAGGGGGAAACCCCCTTTACATTACACAAATGAACAATTCTTCAATGATACAAATGACAAAACCTCCTTTCTATGTATAGAAGTCTAAGGGGTCACAATATAATCTAAGCTAATATAACAATAATAATATAAGGGCACAACAATAACAATAGTGGTCTTCTATGGGGCACAATAACAATATGGGGACAATAGGGGTACAAAAATAACAATAAGGGCTATAGTTTCAATAGTAATGGGGAAGTCACTAGTATTATAGGGACCTAACAGTGTTTGCAAGTAAACATCATTACTTTTGCAAAGGATGGAGTGATAGTTTTCTCAACTAAGCTCTTTTGCAGTGATTAAAGATGGATTATATGTAATATCATTGGAGACAATGAAGTAAATATGTATAATTATTATTACATGACTTCACTATGGGATCAAAATTTGAAGGCCTTTATAAAATTAACGAAAGACCTATCCATGCATTGATTCATGATAAGTAATCATCAATATAATTTTTGGCACGAAAATTTCACTCATATTCACTGCTATATTATTTCTCGAAGGAAATCCTTGGCTATGAAACTACATTGAGAACCAACTCGATCAATATTTAGGTTCAAGACAACCCTCAAAATAGAGGGGGCACCCTCAATACCAAGAGGATTTTTAATGTTGTTCATTGTCATTGAAAAACATCCTATGAATCATAATGACCAAATCTAGAATATGTTGTATAGGTGGTTGTTGATGAGTCTAAAATCCTTGCTTACAAACAAAGCCCTCTCTTGCACAAGTTTGATCAAATTGCTACCGTTTAGCTATGAGAGAAAACATATATTGAAAGTTTTTGATGAAGGAATGTGTTATGCAACTAGCTCACAAAATAGAAGAAGAGATAAATCAACGACTTCAAAATTAGCCTCTTGAATGGGGAAACCTCCTTTAAATTACACAAATGAAAAATTCTTCGATGATAAATGAAAAAATCTCATTTCTACATATAGGAGTCTAAGTAGTCACAATATAATCAGAGCCAATATAGCAATAACAATAATAAAAATGAGGAAATACACTAGTATTATAGGGACCTAACATGCCCCTCCCATTCAAAGAGGTGTTTTCCTGAATGCTTAAGTAGTTTTGGATGTTTTTGTATAAAATTTCCATCCTCCCATGTGTAATATTTAGTGGGTAACTCTTCCACCTAATGAGATACTCTGAAATTGATTGGTTTTAGGTTCCAATATTATTTTTCCTTCCTCATTGAGTTATGGAAATATTGTCTGAGCTGGAAGATTTTCACCTATAACCTTCTTTAAGCATGAAACATGGAAAAATGGGTGCACTCGGAAGATGAAGGAAGCTCCAATTTGTATGCCATAGTACCAATCTTTTTCAACACCTTGTAAGGACCATAATACTTTGGTGATAATTTATTATCCTTCTTAGCTTGCTTGAGGTACATTTGTTTGTATGGTTGTAGTCGTAAAAATACCCACTTACATCAAAACTTATTTCGCTGCGATGTTGATTTGCATGTTGTTTAATTCTATTTTGTGCCAAAGTGAGGTTATCCCTCAAGAGTTGGAGAACCTGTTTTTTATGCTTTATGTCATTTTCCACTGCGTGAAGCTTAGAACGATTATCCAAAAAAAAATGGAGAAGCAATAGATGATTTCGATGTTTGAACCTCTAGTGAACATAACTGTGCAATTAAGCCCCATTGTTTTTTCTTTAGAATATTTGTCATGCCATTAGAGCTGATTATATTTCCTAGTTTCCCTTTGATTCCCCTCAATTCAACTTCCTTTCCTTCCCAAAAAAAAAATCAAGAAAAAATCTTGAAAATTAAAAGAGAACGTACCCAAAGATTGTAACCATTTGACTCCTATTACAACATCAACACCACCCATTGTAAAGGAAAGCATTTGACTATTCAATACATATTCTCCCATGGAGAGCTTGATATTATGGAACTTTCGAGATCAATGTATGGTTCCTCCATTTGCAACCATCACTTGACACTATGGTGCTAGATATAGGAAGCAATTCAATTCCTTGGCTATCTTACAATGAATAAAATTACGGGTACTACGTGAATCAAACAACACTATTACCTTTTTATTCATGGTATGTCTTTCTGTCTTAAGAGTTTGAGGAGTGGTAATTCCTTCTAATGCATTACAATATATGATTGGACTCATTTCTTCTTTCTCTAGGGTTGGTTCCTGGTGTATATCCTCTTCTTTCGACGTTTCTTTCCCCTTTCTCCTTCTCTTCATAATCTATGTAAATTAATTTATTCTGAGTACACTTATGAACTTTAGTGTATTTGTCATCACAACTATAACAAATACCTTCTTCCCTTTTTTGTTTCAATCTTTTTGGTGTTAATCTTGTATTTTCTTGAAGGATAGGAGCAACAACACTTCGATCTTTACAATTATTAGTGGTAGCCTTTCTTGTTGCCATAATTTTGCTTTTAATTTTTCTTGCCAGCCTGAATGCATTCTCCAATGAATCAGGTTCCCAAATATGAACCTCATGTTTGATATTATATTTTAAAGTGCCAATGAAGACATCAATCCTATGCTCCTGTGGAATATCATTTACCCTTATATTCAATTTTTGGAAGTCCTCAATGTGCTCCACCCTTGAACCCTTCTGTTTGAGATTTAATAACTGGCAAAAGAATGAGTTTCTCTTTGTATCCTCATAATGTGCTATCATTTTCTTTGTAAAAATTGACCAAGTGACAATTTTTTTATGTGATCAAAGCCATTGATACCATAAAAACTGATTGGGTTCTAAATATAAAGTTTCAATGCGTAGCTTTTGTGTGTTTTGCACATTATGGAGATCAAAATATTGCTCCATTTGTAGTATCCATGTTATGCCATCCTTTTCATCAAACTTACTCATATTGATCTTTGGAATATGGTAGTTCTTCAATCCAACACTAGATACTCTAAAATCATGATTGACATTTCTTTTGTTCTCATCACGAGTTTCCTCTACTACCTTTTCGCCATTAGGAAGCATTTCTTGTAACAACTTTGTCAATATGTATTCAAATATTCCATGTTTCCTTTCAATTTTCATTCTATACCATCGATCTTAGCTACCATTCCATTCTTCAAACCATCCATCTTAGATTTTTTTACATTCTGTGATTGTGAAATTTGTTGCACTTGGTCTCGTAATTTTCATATATCATGTTGCATTTCTTCCTCTTCTTCATGCGTCATAGTAGAGCTTTCTGCTTTCTTACTAGGTGTTTTTTTTTTCTTTCTTCGAGGAATTTTAAAATCAAACAATGATATATATGCTTCACTATGCCCTTTGAATTACTTCAAATTAATTTCTCAAACAAAAGTTATGCAATGTTTTAAAAACAAATGCACACTTTTTTCTTACTTTTAGGAGCTCAATCTTGAAACCATAGTAAGTCTGTAATTTCATATCTCCAAGTTCTAAAATTTAATATTGTGGTATCTCTTTGAGTCCTCTTTCCCACCCCATGAGTCAAATCAATATTGGATTATTTAATAAATAGTTATCCTAAATCTCCCATGATAAGTTGATTATGGTCTGGTTCAATGGAGTGAAGTTGTATGGGATTCCATGTGTCTTTGTTTCAATATTTGGCCCTTTAATTGCCTCATGAAAAACTACAGTCTACTCACTTTCATCCACTTATTATAGAATTCAAATCTGATGTATGAAATAATAGTTATGATTATTTCCCCTAGGTCACCTGTTTGAGCGAAAATTCTGGAGCTCGCAAAAACCCTAAATTCCTTAGAGCATATATCTGAAAATATAGTGAACCAAGATCTGAAATATTTACATGATATTCTCTATGATTTTTTCTCCACGTGGTAAATATTTCAGCATCTAAAGCCATGTATAAAAACTTTTATCAATATTTTCCCTAGATCACCTATTTGAGACAGAATTCTAGAGCCCACAAAAACCATAAGTTGCTCAGAGTATATCTCCAAAGATAGAGCGAACCAGGATCTCAAATTTTTACAAAATGTTCTATGTGATTTCCTATACAAGTGGTCAAAAATTCAGCCTCTAAAGCCTTGTAGATAAAACTTTAGATACAAAATCCCAAGATGAGATATTTGACGAAGAGAAATTCTAGAATCCAAAGCTCTAATACCAAATGTTTTGCAACCATCTCACAAAATAGAAGAACTGATAGATCAGTGACTTCAAAAATAGGCTCTTTAAGGGGGAAACCTCCTTCTTCGATGATTCAAATGAAAAAACCTCTTTTCCGTATATAGGATTTTAAGGGGTCACAATATAATCAGAGCCGACAAAACAATAATAATGTAACAACACAACAATAACAATAGTGGGATTCTATGTGGCACAATAATAACAATATGGGGAGTACATGGGCACAACAATAAAAATAAGGTGGCTACACTGACAATAACAATGAGGGAGTACACTAATATTATAGGGACCTAACAGAATGGACAAGAAATTAGACAATTAAATATTCTTCCTGGATGTCTAATTATGTAACTAAGAACAAAAGCGTGTAAAAGGATCTTTACAACAAACAATAGTACATTTAAGATTTTTTTTAGAGGCAGTGATTGTTTTATTTACAGGAATCAACAAAGACACATTGTCACCATGATCTACTCAATAAAGACCATAACACTTCGATAGGTGGTCAGGGAGGTTTATAATCAACCTAGCCTTACTCAATGTCCTATACAACCTCAGACATACACAAAAAAATATATGCAATTCTAGAAGCACAAACATGTGAACAAGTTTGGTAATAAAATTGAAGCAAGAAAACTTGAATATTAATTATTTGTTATAGGAAACTTTACAAATAAATTTCAGGGTTTTTGGCATCAAAATCCAACCCCTCTATATTACAAATGAAACAATATATAGAAAATACATAAAGTTAATTTTTTCTATATTTATAGAATAGAAATTTAGCTAATAAATAAGAAATAAATATAAAATTCAATTTGTTGTAGGAAATCTAAAACTAAGAGAAAGTTTTTTACCTCAAAATATGGAAATGATCCTTCGACTGTTGATATTATGCCTTCCAATGTAAATGAATTGTTGATATTATGTTTGAATTTCTCTTGGAAATTGATCCACATCCCATTAAATGAACCTTTAACTTCCAAGTATTCTAATATTATGCCTCGACATCTAGCTAACATTCCTTACAATTTGCAATAATCTAGTTGACCAATTCTTTTAATAAAATTGATTAATCCTCTATCTTTTGATCAAACCCTTTGATGGTTCAATTTTGTTCAATTATTCTTCAGGTGTGTAACACCCTCCTCCCATATCCACCCAAGTAACGATGCCAATAGGGGTAAAGATGAGACGAGAGGCTACTATGATCAGATTTGACCTCCTAGGTAACCTTAAGGAAGTGGAATCAATGAAACATCACACACAGTCGTCCAAAATCATCCACAGAACCTTCAAGAGATGCGTTAGCCACTCAAGCAGCTTGTCCCTAGGGGCTACTACTATTTTAACTAACTTAAGCTAGAGTAAAGTCCCCCAGACATGTCTAAGGCAAGCTATAACATTCCTGAAACACTCCCCAGGTGAGTTATAACACCCCAGAGATAGTTCCAAGGTAAGTTATAATACTCCTAAAACACTCCCCGGGTGAGTTATAATACCCCCAGACGCTTCCCAGGTGAGTTAGTCTCTAGGCTAATGCTCAGTTTTTCTAGCATTCCAAGATTTGAGCCACCTTTTCCGGCCCAAACTCTGGGACACTACTTAGAATGGAATGATCACTTAAAATTAGTAAGAATATAATGAAACAAGGATGAAAAAGAAATAGGCTAAATTAGAACATAATGAAACCCCTACTAGCCATGATAGTCATTTCTTCAAACATATCGTCAACATGTAACATACAAGTGTAAACAACATAATTAAGTGTAAGAATCTCATACTTATTTGAGAATCGCCATAAACCATTGTTTCCTCATGTCATTTGTTGCCTTATCATTATTATATCAGAGATACATTATCTATTCAGATACATGTAAAAAGATGTTGAGATCGATATATAGTTGTTGTCATAAAATATACATATAACCAACATAATAGGAACAAAAATACAATGGACATATCAGCCATCGAAATCCATGTATACATTAGTACATTTTCACATGAAAATCAAGGGAAGGAAGTTATCATTAATAAATGCAATGAACCAACCACGAATGGGACTACCACATTCCACCATACCATAGAATGACTGTGCCAAATTTCTCTTCATCCATTCACCCTCGTGCCATACTCCAAGGATGATGTAGGATCTTTCGGAAACTAATACAGGACTTCCAGAGGCTATCTACCTCAACCCATCAAAGAGTGATTCCACCTCATGGTCATACATCACAAAACATCATCAGAGCGGTCTCTATCCTAGCCATCTAGGGCTCCAGAGCATTTTTCAAACCAAGGCTATGAGACTAGTAACTCAAACCAAGTTGAGAACGAACCAAAAATGAAACAATGAAAGTAACCTACAATCACCATGGTTCACCAGGAAATGGAAAGGTTAGGCAACCTTTTGTCTATCCAGGAAATCCTCCATGCCAAATACATATTATCACCAAAAATCCACAAGTATATGCCATGCATGCCAAAACTAGTGAAGAAATCATGCATGCACCTCGGTATCTACAAACAAATCTAACATAGTTGTTGATCCTAATGCCTTCTTGCACCTTCCTACTCTTCCTTTTCCTTCGTGCTCCAATAATCCAAGTATGCCACACCCTCCAAGAGGGCTCCAAGAAAACTCTAAGTATCTTAGAGTATGAGAGGGAGAGAATAATCATAGAGAGCTCCAACACTGAACCGACAAAATGTTACCAACTAATCCTCATAAGCCTTTTTATGGATAAGGCTTCTATTTTCTTCATTTTCCTCCTCACATGAAACCTATGACCTTTCACCTCCTTTTTCTCCTAATTTCCATTATTTTCATAGATAAATGTGCCAAAAATACCATTTTTCCTTTAAAATCCTTAGCCATTGTCTTTTCTAATTTCCTTAGCCATAAACAATCACAAATGATCCCCATCACTAGGATTGTACCACACATTCAGATTGTAACCAGTGTTCCATCAACCATGGTTATTGTTTTTAACTTTTATTACATGGAATTTTCACCATGGTTGTTATAGAACCCTCCCCCTTGGGGGACACTGTCCTCGGTGTTCAATCACACATATACCTTAGCAACCAACTGAAAGAAGGCAGACTCCTCATGGAGCTTTATAACACAACTCGATGTAGTATTTACAATAAAATATATTCTCCAAACGTCATGACAACATGCCAACATACCACATAACGGAGCTTTATAACATAGCTCATTATGGTTCTTACGTCCACACATATGTACATATAGAAAAATCATCAACATATATGTATACCATAACATATGCCAAGTCATATACAAAAACATATATCAAAACATATACTAAACACAATACCTAAGCATATATCAAAACATCATAGAGCATATACTAAACCATCATAATGCATATACTGAACTACCACATCAAAGCTACTTTTCCTCAGTTGGAAAATAAGGAAGGATACATGGCCTACATCTCGTCTGACATCTCCCTTGTAGCTTCATTGGGCCTAAAGTGTTTCCATTGCACTTTAACTTGCTCGATTTCTCAGTTCCAGACCATGACCACCTTTATCTGCAATATACAATTAGGCTTTGACTGGAATTCTCCATCTGGTTCCACCTGCAATATAGACTAGTCAATTACATGATCATCATCCTTAACATACTTCTTAAGAAAAGACACATCGAAAACATCATGGACTTTCAATGTCAGAGGCAGTGAAATTTGATAGGCAACTCATGCAATCCTCTTAATGATACCGAAGGGTCAACAATACTATGGTGTCAGCTTGGCACATGAGCCAATCCACAATGAGCTCTTCTTTGGTTTCATGCATAAGTACACTTGTACCCCAACTTTGATCTCATTTAACAACTTGTTCCTATCTGCATAACTCTTTTTCCTATCCTGTGTTTCCTTCACATTCTTCTTTATTACATGCATTTCTTGTTCCATGTCTACCAACATATATGGCCCAATCAATACCCTGCTAACCAGATCACTCCAACCGATGGGAGTCTCTCAACTCCACCCATACAATGCCTCAATAGGGTACATCCTCAATGACTCCTGATAACCATTTTTGTATGTGAACTCTACCAGTAGAAGTTAGTCATTCCACATTCACTATTGATGCATCACATATATCCTCAACATGTCCTCCAATATCTCATTTATCCTATCTATTTGTCCATAGGTTTGTGGATGATAAGATGTGTTGAAGGCCAACTCTGTTCCCAAACTTGCAAATAACTCCTTCCAAAACTTGGAAGTGAAATTGACATCCCTGTATGACACAATTGTCTTTGGAACATCGTGTAGTCTAAGAACCTCTCGAATTAATACCTGAGCTACATCACTAGCTAGGAACGTACACCTCATCAGAATGAAGTGTGCAACCTTGGTTAACCTATCCACAATGACCATGATGGAATCATGTTGCTTCACTGTCTTCGGTAGCCCTATGATGAAAACCATGGAAATAACCTCCCATTTCCACTCTGGTATCACGATTTGTAGTACCATTCCACCTGGATGTTTATAGTCTACCTTCAATCACTGACAATCAAAACATGTCACCACAAACTCTGCTACATCCCTCTTTAAATTTGGCCAATAATAGAATTTCTTCACCACTATGAGTGTCTTCTGGTAACCTGGGTGGCCCAAATATGGTTTCGTGTGAAACTCCCTCAGGGTCACGTTCTTGAGCTAGTTACTATCTGGAAAATATATCTAGTCTCAGAACTTGACCAATCCATCTACTATGAGATAATAATCCATACCTTGTGTACCTGTACCTATCTCATCACCTGTACTTATACCTTTATTATTTCATGTACCTGTAATGTACCATCAACTGTACCTATACATGTACCATCACATGTACCATCATCTATACCAATGTTTGTGCTCTGTTGCAACCTTTTCACGATATCCATATATCTGACATCCTGCTCACATTCGTGCAAGATCGTATCCCATAGATCTGTACCATAAGAGCTCATAGTTGCTAAGTGATTTACCTGTACTCGTCTGCTAAGAACATATGCCACTCTATTCTCTTTATATTTCATGTATCTGATCTCAAAATAGAACTTTTTGATCATAGCTAACCACTGAACCTGCCTACCATTTAGATTCGAATGGTCAAATAGATATCGAAAACCACTGTGGTCTCTCATCAATGTAAAACTCTTTCCTAGAAGATAGTGCCTCCACATCTTAAATGCATGTACAATCACTACCAACTCAAGGTCATGCATGGTATAGTTTTGCTTGTGCTCATTCAGCTTCCGCAACTCACAACCTACTACCTATCCATCTTGCATAAGGATTCCACCAAGTCCTCTCTTTTAAGCATTTGTACACACAACAATCTCTCTATCCAGATATGCAATATTTAACATTGGTGCATATGTCAATAATTACTTGAGCTACTCAAAACTAACCTCACATTCCTCTTTTCATTCAAACTTTTTACCTTTTCTTTGAAAATATGTGATAGAATAAGAAACCTACGATAATTTCCTTATGAACCTCTTGTAATATCTTGCCAAGCCCATGAACGATCTCACCTCATCCACACTCTTAGGAGCTACCCACTCCATGATGGCTCTTATCTTCTCTGGATCTACTGCAATGCCCTCCTTGGAGACAACATGTCCTAAGTAGTGTACCTCACTCTAAAAGAAACTACACTTTATAATCTTAGCATACAATTGGTGCTCTCTCAATAACCTCAACACGGTTACTAAATGTTTGGCATCCTCTTCCTCATATTTAGAATATACCAGTATATCATCAATGAACATAGTAACAAACTTATCCAAATATGCATGTAGCACACTATTTATCAAACTCGTGATGTAGCTGGAATATCAGTTAACCCAAATGGAACAACAAAAAACTCATAATGCCCATACCAGGTCCTGAACGTAGTCTTATAAATGTCCTCTTATTTGATGTGTACCTAATAGTATCTGGATCTCAAGTCAATCTTTGAGAACACTGTTGATCCCTTCATCTGATCTAATAAGTTGTCAATCCTCAGAAAAGGGTACTTATTCTTAATTGCCACTTTGTTTAGTTTCCATTAATTAATGCATAATCTGAGAGTTCAATATTTCTTGTTCTGCGCCCCAAGGTGATACACTTGGACTAATGTATCCCTTGTCTAACATTTCCTTCAACTGCAGCTTTAACTCAACCAACTCAAGTGTGCTCATCCTATAAGGTGCTTTGGATGTTTGAGCTACCCCTGCCACTAACTCAATGGAAATTTCTACCTCATTGTGAGGTGGAAAATCAGTAATATCCTTAGAAAATACATCCCTGAACTATTGTAAAACTGGGTACTTCTTCAACACATTTTCATCTTGAATCTCCTTACCCTTATCATTAGAAATTTGTACTGCAAATATCTTACACCATTTTTATTGGCTACACTTTGCTTGCATAGTTCTCACCATCCTAACTGATGCGGCTTTCTTCTTACCCTCTAAGACCCTTGGTTCTCCATTGTCATCAACGCACACAATAGATTTGGCATAGAAATTTTCCTTGGTTCTATGAAGATACAACCAATCCATGCCTAATAACATAATGTATGAACCCAATGGTTATACATTCAAATGTGTTGCAGTAGGCATACCATTCAAGTCGAATTCAAAATACCTTACCCAATGATAGACTTGCTTCTTTGTACCGATATCAAATTGTACTAATGAAGAATTTGCATGCAATTCCTTACTCAAACCACACTTATCCACCAATATAGGACTAACATATCTATAATTAGATATAGGGTCAATCAAAATAGAAATAACTTGATCATAGAGCTTACCATCCATCTCAATGATAGATGCTTGATTATCGACTTGATTGCTATCCAATGTTGTGTAGATATGTGCAATGTTCTCATGGACATCCCCAATAATATCTGCCTCCTGTGAACTATATATCTAAGGTCTACCACTCTGATACTGTAGACAATCTCTCTTGTGATGATTCCATGCATAAGTCCAATAATGTATGGGTTCCTTTCTCTACTCCTCAAGTCGATGTCTCTATCCTCTATCTGATGCTTTAAACCTCCTAGGTGGTGCAACATTGTCCTTGTTACATGTATCCTATGGTCTTGCTCACATTTTATCCCATTTTCCTTTATTCTTTACATTACCCCTCCAGTCTGGCTTAGTGTCAACTATGTTATTTAACTATTCATAACAATGCTTTAGCTTTCAAATGGCCTCCTCCAATGATCTATTCTCATCGAATTCAATCATCTCTTTGAATGCAACTGATAATCCACTAATGAACCTCTAAATCTTAGCCTTCTCCCCCTTGAGGTAAGGAACATACCACAACAGTTACAAGAACTTACTGTTGTACTCATCATCTGTCATAGATCCCATCTTTAGTTCATAGAATTATTTTTCCCTATCATTAAAGTATCTCTTTGATAGATACTTCTTCTTGAACAACCACTCAAATTCACTCCAAGTTAGACCTTTCTCATTTATATATCTGACATTCTTCACATCTTCCCATGAGATGTATGCTTTACCTTTAAGAATGAATGTAGCTACTCTAGCTTTCATTTTCTCTAAGTATCCATGCAACTAGAAGAACTTATTCATACCAAGTAGCCATGCCTTTTCATCCTATGATATCTTTATCTTTCCATCAAAATGAGGTGGATTTTCTTTCTTAAACTCACCCTACAATTATCCCCTATCACTCCTCCTGTAAGGATGGTACCTTTGATGATTATAGTGCTTATCTAAATTAGAACTAGAGTCATACCTGTGTCTATCCCCTCTCCTCTCTGGAGTGTCCAACAATTTTCCATCTCTAATTGTGTAATATGTAACTGATCAGTGACCACCATGTGATCTACTACCATATGCCCCATTATTTTTTTCCTCCTTCTCATGACTAATCTGAAGTGGTCCTTGCAGCTAGAAATCTAACAAGCTCTAAAGTATTACTACATTTACCTTTGCTAGCTTTCCTTTTGCATGTAAAATCAGATCATTATCTTCCTTGCACCTCCTTATCTCTTCTTTTAAGATTCTTAGTTTCACTATCAAATCGAAAGAGTTCCCAACACCATACTGCTCTTTAGATTCATAGGGAAAGTACTCTCTGTATTAAACCATCTTCTTAGCCATTTGATATTTCTTCCTGCAATGCATAATATGTTAGATGAACCAAATCATAATAAGTCAACATACTTTAATATAACTTGGTGAGGATACCTTGTCTGCAAGATCACCAAGTTACTGTGATACATGTATAACATAATCATAACAGTATATAAATATACACAACTAAATGTATCAATACATAAGCATCACTCTAGTTAGGTTCCAGCCATCAATGCAAGGCCATATCAGTAATGCATGCTATGACCTCATGCATGACAACAACCCTTACTCCATTTTACACATTGCCACATGCAACTATCAAAATGAATAAGCAATTGAAAACCAACTACACCTACACATAAACGCATGTAGTCGAGCATAAGCAATCAAACCTTTTAATTCAACCAACAATATTGATGCATGTAATCAAAATGTGCAAGAATGTAGCCTAACATACAAGTATGTAAGTAGGTGACATAAAATCAACATATAAGTGACATATAATGCATATACAATCAATCACATACTTATGTAAATGCATTCCACAAATTCAATACCAATTTCTCCATGAAAACCATACTACAACCCTAGTCAAGCACCAAACAATGCAACAAGCACATGGAATAAAAGTGTGAGAGACACACATGCAACTGACATGCATGCATGACCAACACAAGGAAACAAGGATGCAAAAGAAATAAGTTGAACAAGACCATAACCAGTTCCCTACTAGCCATGACAGGCATTTCGTCAAACATATCATCAACATGTAACCTAAAAGTGTAAATAACATAATTAAGTGTAGGCATCTCATACTTATCTGAGAATCACCATGAAACGTTGTTTCCTCGTGTCGTTTTCTTCCTTATCATTTATTAGATCATAGATAAATTATCCATTCATATATAAGTAAAAACATGTTGAGAGCCATACATAGATAATGTCACAAAATATACATATAATCATCATAACAGGAACAAAAATACAATGGACATATCAGCCACCAAAATCCATGTATACATTAGTACATTTGCACATGAAAATCAAGGGAATGAATTTCTCATTAATAAATGCAATGAACTAACTCGGGATGGGACTACCACGTTCCACCCAATCATAGAATGGCTAAGCCAAATCACCCTTTAGCCATTCAACCCCGTGCCCTATTCCAATCATGAATGTGGGATCTCATGGAACACATCAATCAAAACTCATCCAGGGCTTCTAGAGGCCATCAACCTCAACCCATCAAATAGTGATTCCACCTCAGGTTCAGTGATCCAAGACCTTTTTCTTATAGATTTATTAAAGAATTACATGCATAAATTGTAGCTTAACATAGAAATTTAATGTGCACATGAGAGAAGAGGAGAAACACATAAAGCATGAAAGAATACAACAAGACTTGATAACAACGTTCGCCTAACTTGGACTATGTCTATGGGCCCTACTTGATTAATGCAGAGGCCTCCATTCATTAAGTGGAATGAGAAAGAAGGGTACAAGCATGAATTACAAACGAAAGGAGTTTCAGACCTCCAGATTGAAAAATGACCGAAAATTTTAGAAATCTAATGGAGAAACAGACAGTGACATTACGTTCATGGCATCGAAAAATGTTGAAACCATATAAAATTTGTCAAAATATGACAGTGAAAATCTGGCCCTCCTACAAAAGATATGCCTTGAACTGCATGCACTGCCTTATTCCCCTCCAAGGCGCACTGATAAACTATTTTTAAATAAAATAATGGGGACAAATTTTCCAAAATTTCTGTTGTGGCGCGTTGCTTGATGATTTCATTAATAGGGAGGAGGTTGGGTGGTCAAAACCCCTCCTCCCTTTTACATAACAAAATTTATTTATAAAAAATTGGTCGGGTCGGGCCCGCCTTGAGTGGCCCACCAACCGTACCCATGCTTTAATGGTTGTTGTGTTTTCCCTTTCAGTGTTGTTGGGTCCATGCCCCAAGGGCTGGCCCACCACCCACTATACATTTAATTGAACAATGTCGTGGGTTGTTTGTGGGGCGGCAGGTCATGGCCTCCCACCCTTATTTGGTTTATTGTTTGTTCCGTGGGGGGGTTGGGGGTCGTGGCCCACCCCTCCACCATATATATATTATTTTAGTTATGTGTGGATGAGAGTTTGGGTGGCAGGGTTGGTGGCCTGCCACACCCTTTTTTTATATATATATTTTTGTTAAAATAAAACAAAGTGTTCTTTTTTGGAAATTTGGTTTTGGACCGAAGGAGTAATTTTAACGAGGCAACAATTTTGTCCAAAATCTGGCTAGAGTTGGATGGATTCCATCCACTGGAAAAAAGTCTAAATTGTGCCTTCATTAATCCTGCCTAGTCATCAAAATGTTAACCCAACTTTGACTGCTTCTATCTCCTTCATCCAGACTCGGATTGGAGTTTTGTTTGCACCATTGGAATTAGAGTGACGAGCGCTTTGATTTGATGTCAAGTTCATTGTCTTTCTGCCACTTTGAATTTTGAGCCTTTTCCATGCCACTAGTGTCTAGAGGTCCACCTAGATAAGAAAAACATCACAAAATCATCATCAGATTGGTCTCTATCCCAGCCATCCAAGACTCCAGAGTATTTTTCCAACCAAGGCTCCAAGACTAGTAATTCAACCCAAAACGTTTACTGGGCTCTAGAGCATTTGTCCAACAAGAGCTCTAGTATTAGTAACTAAGCCCACCAAGGGCTCTAGAGCATTTGTCCAACCAAGGATACCGGACTAGTAATTCAACCTAGATTGATACAGGGCTCCATAGTGTTTGTCCAACCAAGGCTCTAGGACTAGTAACTCAACCCAAGCTAAGGAGAAATGCGAAAAAACCAAAAAAAAATCAATGAAAGTAACCCACAGTCACCATGGCTAACCAAGAAATGGCAAGGCCATACAACCCACTGTCGATCCAGGAAATCCTCTAATGAAAATATAGATTATGACCAGAAATCCACATGCATATGCCATGCATGCTAAAAATAGTGAAGAAATAACACATGGAACTTGGTACCTACAAACAAATCCGTTGTAGTTGCTGATCTCAATGCCTTCTTGTGCCTTCCTACTCTTCCCTTTCCTTTGTGCTCCAAGAATCCAAGTATTCCACACCCTACAAGAGTGCTCCAAGAAAACTCTATGTATCCAAGAGTATGAGAGAGAGAGAGAATAATGAGAGAGAGCTCCAACATTGAACTAACAAAAGGTTACCAACTGATCCTTAGAATCATTTTTATGGATGAGCCCTCTACTTTCTCCATTTTCCATTATTTTCCTTCACTTTCCGCCTCACATGCAACATGTGGCCTTTCACCTCCTTTTTCTCCTAATTTCCATTATTTTCATAAATAAATGTGCGAAAAATGCTATTTTGCCTTTCGAAAGCCTTAGCCATTGCCTTTGCAAATTTCCTTAGCCATAAATAATCACATGTGATCCCTATCGCTAGGATTCTGCCCAATATTAAGCTTGGACTAAGTGTCCCCTCTACTGTGGTTATTGTTTTTAACTTTTATTACATGGAAAATGATTTGGAAATCACTGTTTTCTACCACTCTTCAATTTTGAGAAATATCAATATTAAATATTTGAGAATAAAATATTTTGGTAAAAATATTTCCCAAATATGTTTTAACATGTAAATCATATTTCTATTCTTCTATAGAGAATAATTTTTGCTTGTGGTTTTTCTAAACACCATGTCTCATAAAACCATGTCTTCTTTTGCCCCGATTTTAGACACTTGTGATTAAAAATCATGTCTCATAAAACCATGTCTTGTTTTTCCCTAATTTTATACAATTATGAATAAATCAAATTCATAAATATAATCCATAAAACCATTCATTGATTTGTTTTCCCTACATCCCAAAGTCTGGAAAATAATGAAAATAATTTCATTTTTCATTGCAAAACTGTGAAATTTTACTATTAATTACCAATTAAAACTTAATTCTAGATTAATAAAATTAAACCTAAGATTATTATCGATCCCAATGGAATAATCCAATTAGAAGTTTTAAAATGATCAATGGTTGGTGAGTGGAGTTTTTAACTTTGAATTTAATTTTAATTTTAGATTTTATTAGTTAACTTTTAATTCTAGATATAATTATCAACCCTAATTAATTTCTTAACTCCAATTAATATCAATAATTCTAATCTATATATATGTACATATATATTTATTTATTAAACTATAAACTTTATTTATATTTGTTAATTTAATTAACTGACCTTAGTTAATTATGTCTTATTATTTAATTAATAATTAACATTATGATTATAGACATATACACATTGATTTATTTTTAATTTAATTTTTTTTCTTTTAAATTTTATTTGAAATGTGGATTGAAACTTAATGTAAAAAATGGATTAGAAGCACAAGAAAAGTTACAACATTCACTAGAAAGAATTACCTCATGTGAAAAAGATGGTTTCTGAAATGCCTATTAGAGTGGATCATGATGGAGTTTACCAAGTGGTGTTCAAGAAGATGCATTTCTTCTACCAGTGAAATATGATTGATGGACAATGGTAACTTATAAAGGTTGGATCAAGAAGGAGCTAGCATTAAAAAATAAGTATTTTCAAGTCTTATGTTATTTTATGTCTCTACTCTTGTTTATATTCATCTTTATAGATCATTGATTGTTATTCATGCTTGAGGAGTTGAATGATTTTTTCACTAACTTATTGAAGAGGACGTGATCAAGAAAAACAAATCTTGAATATCATCAAGGTGTAGAATAGTGTGGGAAGAGTAAATTCCAAGAGGAAGCTGGTGCAATGATAATGAAAGAGCCACTCTCACATCTAAAAATAAAGAAATGCATGTCTCATCACCAGGTATATTTTCATTATGTTTATTTACTTTTCTACTATTTCTCTTTCCCTTGTTCTAGTATCAACAAGTACATTTGATGAAGTGAGAACCAAATCCATTGTATCAAGATTGAGGAAGGTGTCAAGTCAACCCATGAATTGGCTGGACATGAAGTGGATAAGAGCTCAATACTTCTACACAGAAGTTGGAATTAGGAAAGAAACCACCATATGATATAGCCCATAAAAAATGTGCACTTAAGGATATTTGACTACCCTATCTACTTTCATATGAAAAAGGAAACCAGTACAAAGCTAGAAGCTTCAGGCAAGAAAGGTATTATTGTTAGTAATTTTGAAAATTCTAAAGCTTAAAGAATATATGTACCTGGACAAATAAGTATAGAGTTTAGAAGAGCTATAGCATTTGATGAAGATGTAGCTCTTTCAAAATCCATAGACACTCCTCTTCCTGCTATATTGAAAGATAGGATGATGCCTTGTGTTGTCACTCATTGCATTGTGGGTTTGAGTTGGTCAACGTTTCCCAAGAGTAGTGAACTTTGAAGTTGCCTTCCCAAGCCATAGAATATCTAAGAGCTAAATCATACCCTCCCCATTACATAGTGCCTAAAAAGGGATTTCCAACAGTATATGGAAGTATGAAAATGGACTTCTTGATCATAAGATATGGCCTATTGAACTTACCCTTAGAGAGCCTAGACAACAAAGAAAATGACCAAGTATGAAGGAAAATCGCAATATTGGGGACCTAGGTGCCTATCAAAATCACAAATCGGCTATCAGAGCAGTCTCGAGCACAGGCCTAGGTTTTATCAATGGGTTATGGTACCGATCACCGATATCGTTATCTCGCCCCTGCAGTTTCGCATCATCAACATATTGACATATCAACGTATTGGCGATCGATGGGTCCTAACGTTAAAGCCTTATAGTGTTATCATTTACGATATAGTATCACATCACCAAGGGAGGATGAAAAGAGTTTATAAAGGAAATGTGGGAAAAAACAAGACTAGGAGGACCCTTTCTCTCTCCTCCACATGGTGATACAAAAGGTGACATGGCCACATTGGGGGCCCGTGTCACTTAGTTTCAACGTTTTCAGGGATCCTATAGGGACATTTCTAGGTGACACATGTCACCACTCATAGGGTGACATGTGGCAATGATGATGTCACCTCGCGGATCTACAATTGGTGATCGAACGAAGTAAAAGCATATTCCTCTTTCGATACTCCTTCCTAGCTGGCGATTGCAATATGTGGGGGATCCTCCTAAATGCAATATGTCATGGGTTATATTTTATAAGGATTTTGCATCTTGAATATTGGCTAGCACGGTAAAAGAAGTATCAAAGCTTTTCTGTGTTGTTAAGGAAATGGCCCCCGAGAGAGTAGTGGAAAGCCTTAATTCCTAAAGGGTTGAGAACTTGTTTCAAGCGCCCAATCATATGAAGGAAGTCATAGAAAGGGCTTGAAAGCATGATTGATTAAAGGGAAGTTGGAACTCACTTGTTTCGTCTTATTTTTGTGTTAAAGGCTTGCACCCAATAAACTGCTTGTTACATCATAAAATTCATCCCTAGGTGTATCAGAGTGCTAAAAAGGATTGCACAAATATTTAAAGGACATATGGGTCGGAAGTTGGTGTGTTGAATGGAAGTATGGAGCATTCAAGCAAGGTGTGGGTGCATTCAAGATAAGGCCTTCTTGTAGCATGAATCCAAAGTTGGCAATGAAGGCATTTAAGGTAGAATGGACAGTGGACCGCCTCAGCAGTAGAAAAGAGCATGATGATAGAGATAGGCTTGATCAGAAGCCTTCACAGGAACCACAAAGGAACTCTTCCTCCATCTTCCTCATGTTTCTTATTATTTTCTGTAGTTTCTTATTTCCAAGAAATGGAGCAGATCCAGATTGTAATCTTTGGACAATAGAGCCTTACACTTGCTGAGACATCTAGTCTAGTAGACAGCTAGAGCTCAGGCCAATATATTTGTTTTAACTGTAACCCAAGCTCTTCCTCTCTTCTTATCAATAGGGGAAAGATAAACAAAGGATCCATAATTTTTCACCGCAGGATCTGGATTCTGAGATGCCATTTTTGTTCAATTTGTTTTTCATGGGAGCTTCACTAATAGCATGTTGAATGTACGGATTGGTTATTTGGACACTTTAAGATAAATAGGATTTCCCAGCTGATTCCAAGCATGAACGATGTGCAATATGTTTTCCCTTCTATAACCTCAATTCATAAGCCATTTTTCCTTCTCTGAAATAGTGCAATGAGATTGTTGGTTTCTCCTTGGTTCATGGATTTACCCTAGCTACTAAATACAGAACAGTTCATGTGGGCATTACAGATTTACTTGTGTTGTTCAATAGCCTATAATACTTGCAGTAATTACATATTTTCTTGTGTTATTAGATTATCCTGCAGTACCTGTATGAACACAGCCTTTCTCACGTTGTTTGGTGATAGAGGTACCCACATCATAGGCATGAAACCTCAATAAGTACTTCGTTATTTCTGTCACTCCACCTCCTCCCTCTTCCATATTTCTATCGGAAAATCTTTTCTTACTAGTTTGTGTTGTTTACAACCATGTACATCAAAATCCATACTAATGCTAGAGCATTGTTACTTAGGATTTTGTTTGCTACAACCCTATGCATCTACTTCCCTCCTTCCTTTCCTCCTCTCCACCATTTCTAAAACTTCAGTTTTAAGCTTTCTCATTGTTGTGTGTTGACCACTAGAAGAAGAGACCACTTCTCTTAAATATTTACCAAATATGCACCCAACATTTAGATCCATGTGTTGGCTTGAAACTACCTCAGTGAAGGCTTATTTAACCAATCCCATCCTATTGCCATTTTACATTACAATTGGAGTGTTGAAAACCCCTCACAGATTATCTCTTAAGAACTCCTCTCTTTAAGATGTCCCAGGCAGTGGTATACAATCAATCGAGAGGTTGTCAATAGGAGGCTTTCTATCTCCCTTGCAACACTTGTGTTGCTGGTGTGATTTGAAGCAAGAACACCTTGGATGCACAAGAAGGTCCCAAGCCTGAGCATGATCTTATTGATGAACCCATGGATCCCATGGACTCCTTGGATCCTTATCCATGTGCTAAATAAAGATGATTATGGATTTGTGACACTGTACAGGATGTCAATAGACATGCGACTCCCCGATGAACCTTCATGAAAAGAAAGAAACCATGCTGGTCCCAAGAATACGTGTTACCCATGATCAACAATATCCAGGCTGAACCATGCACTTTTGAAGAAATAGTGAAAGATCAAGTGTGGAAAGATGTAATTGTTGAATAATATGAGTTCATAATTCATAATGATGTATGAGAAGTGGTTCCAACCCCATAAGGTAAACGTATTGTGTACTCTAACTAGTTGAATAAAATTAAACAAGGTGTTGATGACAATATTGAAAAATATAAAGCTAGATTTATGGCTAGAGGGTTCTCTTAGAAATAGGGAACAAAGTATGATGAAAAATTTGCACTCTTTACCCATTATACAAAAATCCGATCTATTATGGATATAACTACTAGCCAAGGATAGTTCCATCACTAAATGAATGAGAAGATTGTTTTTTTTTTTGGCTTCCTGAAGGAAGAGGTATTTGTGGAGCATCCAAAAGGATTTGAGGTACATGACCAAAAAATGTATGTGTGCAGACTGAAGAAGCTAGTGGTAAAAAAGCCATACGGCGCCACCCCACTTAGTGTCGAAAGGTAGAAAAAAAAAAAAAAGATGGCCGAAAAAAGAAAGACTGAATTTTCGGAAGGTCGAAAGACTGAAAGTCAGAAGGTCGAAAGAAAGACTGAAAGTCGCAAGGTCGAAAGAAAGTTGTAGGTCTTGATTTGGGAAATCCTTCCCAGTATCGTCAAGTCATTAGGGAATTGGTGTTCTTAGTGAAAACTATATTTGACATATGTTTTGCAGTCAATACTCTGAGCCAATATACGATCAAGCCATGACATGCATATTAGATTGCTGCAAACGGTGTGTTGCTATACCTACATGGGGCCATCAATATTGGATTAAAGTATAGCACTAAAAATGTACTATTTCTTGGATATAATGATTTTGATTGGGCTCGTAACTCTGATGATATAAATAGCACTTCTAGGCGATGCTTTAGCTTGGGATCTGTTGTGATCTCTTATACGAGAAGAAAGCAGAAGTGTGTTGCACTGAATACAACTGAAGTTGAGTACATTACTACTAGCATGGCTAGCTATGAGGAAATATGGCTAAGGAATCTCTTTGGAGAGTTATTTGAGAAATTTCAAGGCACAACAGCTATATATTGTGACAATAAGAGTGGGATTTGTCATGCATAAAATTATGTGTTCCATCACAAGTCCAAGCACATCGAGGTCAAATATCACTATATCTAGGATATGGTGTATAGAGGAGTAGTGAGGTTAAATCATGTTGTGATTGATGATCAGATAGATGACATTATTACCAATCCTTTTCTGAAAGGAAAATTCTTGATTTCTAGAAAACGACATGGAATTATGGATGTGACTGTTCTGGGAAGAGGTCCCAATTGATCGAGAACATTGAGATTCCTTCTCCCTTGTCCAAGCTCACAATATTAGGGAATGATGTCAACAATATCCAGAGGATTACGGAATTGTTGTGTAGTATGTGCCACAAGAGTTGGCCTCAGTATTCATCCAACCCATAGTCTGAACGTGGGAATATCCACCTATCTCACCAATAGGTGTAGTGATGCTTGTTTCTATGACTTACCTAGGATGTAGGTGTTCCACCACTATACATTTAATGTACCTTAGATGTGTGATATCTATTCTAGCTCCTAAAGACAACCCCCGAGTTGATGAGGGGTCGGTGCCGATGAGATCTTGAAGTGTTTGAAGATTTTTTGGAACTATTCATTTCATATTCAACACTCAAAAACATTTTTAATTAAAAATGGTTCAGAGCCTATCTCAAAAGGGTATATGTAATTGATAGGAACAAAAATTCACAGAGGAATTAATATTAAATTTGAGTGGAAAACTTGCAAAAGTATGTAGTTCACTTGTCATTGTAGAATACATGAAAGAACAATATTAAGGAAATAAATCAAATACACATGGATAAGCTTATAACCTTGTGCATCTAACCTCAGTAGAAAAGTGATGGGATGAAACAATAAATGACATTTCATATTACATGGAGCACAAATAAAGCAAATTATATCTCATCAATCATAGGAATCTTCAATCGCACTAGACATAGATGAATCCATGATTTCTAGGATTATATCTAGCAGCTAAAATTACATGTCATCTGAGAAGAAGATATAAACTATGGAATAATAACAAGACAAAATACATACTACAACCTTTTACAGGAAGCATCACCAAGAAATTTATATTGATGCAGAGATAGAGCATACATTTTCTTTATGCATTGACAATTCAAGAGCCCTCTGAAACCAAAACTTGGAACCCTTGACAATGTATAATAAAGTATTTTTATAGGGTCTCAAAAAAAGTACCCTTACAAAATATTCCTTCTTGATCTTCCAATGATTCATCATAAAAAAAATATATGAGTGTGCTACTAGCAGAACTATACTAGCTAAATCCTAGCTAACTTAAGTTCAATTCTTGAAATGGACTATATACAGTAACATAATAACAATGTGTCATGATTAACATGATCATAAAAATATCCATTCCTAGTAGACCGGTTATGGAGGAAGAGTAGCTAGATCAATGATTTGGAGTTGTGGGGGATTGATGAACTAATCACATTTCTACCACAAAACTAGACTCGGTAGAGGAGAGCAAGAGATTCAACTCTAATGGGAAATCTTTAGACTTGTGAGCATTGCATAACTTTCCTTGTTGCAAAAAAAAATCCTGACTAACCATAGTAACTAGAAATCACTCCTAAGATAGTTAACTATTGTCTTTCTTCCTAAGGAGGAGGTATTCCCATGGGAAGAGTCAACTTTTCCCTTATGTTCTACTAGCATTTCATTATACTTCTCCCATGTGATCAATGTTCCTACCAGGTCCCAACAGTTGGGCAATCCAACTTTGACCCTTTGCTCAAAATTTGATTTGAATGTAGCTACATCCTTCAACACCTTTTCCAGGAATTCATCAGCCATGGCTCTAGTATCTTCCTTGTGAATCATCTTGGATACCTCCATGATTGCAGCTACCCAGTCCACCACATCTATTGCCCTCAAATCACTAGTTCGATTTTTTTTAATATACTAAATGAATTTTCTAGCTATCTCAGCATTCTTTTCACCCTCCTCTTTCGTATCCAAGATAAAGAGCTCATATTCCTTGATTGCAATATTTCACTCTACCATCAAAGTCATATTGTCCCCTATATTATTCACCTTTGTTATTATTTCATCCCATATTAGCTACTTGGCCTAGAAGAGAGACATGTTACCTTTTAGCCTGTTCTTAAATTCAGTGATTTCCTAGTTTGTTGCCTGTAGATTTTTATTGAATATCTCAACATTTCTCTTAGTAGTCTCCATCTATTTCTCGTTCTAGGAAAGGGCATGATTGGTATTGTCTAGGTATACCTATATGTTCTTTAGTTCTCCCTCATATATTTGTAGGTCAATAAGGGTATTAGTAAGTTTCTCAGTAGGATTCTAGGGATTCTTTGGTACAAGAATTGCACAAATGTTTGAAACAATCTACCATTGGAGCTCTGTTATATGTTTCTTGAGGGCTACTATGTGATTGTTTTTCTCTATCATTTCCTTAACTAAAAAGATAATCTCCACCCACCTAGGCCAATTCTTTAGACTACTCATGCTTACTACCAATCATCTTCATCTTATGACACCATTCTTGAATGACGGCCTATGAACTATGGATAAGAGTCTCTATAGAAATCTTATCCTCTGGGTTCACTCCCAAATTGACAATAAGCTTCTTAAAATTATTGTTCAATAAGTGTAGAGCTTTAGAATTATCTCTGACCTGCTTCAACTTTTTGGTAGCCTTATCCAACAACTTCTCATCTTTGTTGATGGTCATTGAATTTTGTCTCAATTCATTATTGAGTATATCCCCCACCTCTCTATGAAAGTTGATTTTATCTAGAAGAGGGACACTCGTTAGGTCAAGAGACACATCCACAGTCCTAAAATTTTATCTATATGGATGATAGTGAGCTAAGGGATGATGCACTGAAAGTTTCATTTGATTCCTCTGAAGGTCCATGGTAGTTAGTAGCCTAGCATGGTAGGGGACAAAATGTGCTGCTATCTATTGTTGTATCTCTTCTTTGATCTTTTTGGTGCTTTCCTATAGTACCTTCCCTGCATCCCAAAAAGGTCATTTTGATGTTGATCTCACAGTACAACTCAGAAGTGATATCTCTGTGGATGATGAGGTAGAAGCTTGAAATTGGTCTTCCAAGGTGACTTGGAAACCTGCTTGAACTGACATACTATCAATAAACCTGGTTTCAATCTCTCCATGAGTTGCTTTTCTGTGTATTTTCTTTATTTATAGAGGGAAAATATTCCATTTACACATCTCCAGTGTTTTCTATATCCCTCTTTTGGGCCCTTTCCTTTGTAATTTGAGTCTCAACCTCCATTTCTGTATTAATACACTAGGAATCAAAGTTAGCTTTCCATTAAAATTATGGCCTGTAATCATGATCATAGGCTGAGGTATTATTACCTTTCCTTTTATTTGAAATAATACCATGGGTGTCATAGTCCCATATTTCTCCCATATCCAAATTCAATCCCCTTAAAAAATTTTCAACTGAATGGAGAGCTTGTCGGGTATCTATAATAATGGGACCTCTTGGCTTGCCCAATTTAAACATGTAGCCTTTCATACTAGGAAAAAAATGAATTTTATTCACATGTAGCCTTTGTTTGATAAGCTCTATGTAAAATATTCTCATTCGCATAAAAATAGGTAAGCGATAAGGAGGGGGCTCACACCCATAAACACTAATTTTGGAGTAATCCTCAAACAAGTACTAATCACCCACCCTGGTATCATTACGAAGCTATAGGATTTCTTTATGTGAGGCACAATTCTTGGGGAAGAGACATTATGAATGATTTTATATGTAGTAGCCATGTAGGTGGATATGAACTCGGAATAACCCTATTTGTTAGGTTACTTTATGACAGTTACATCCTAGTCAACCATAGAATTTCGTTGTTTTCACAAATCCTCAAGACTGAGACCCAGGTATTCAAATTCATCCACATGGGTGTACATGAACAAATAAGACAATATGATATCTGAAGAAGGAATTGATGGAAAAGGGATGCAGTTAAAAATTTAATATGGACTCATTTATGAAAGAAGGAATGTTAAAAACGTGGCTTGACTACATCATCACTCTTAGAAAGCCTAGGGAAACTTTGGTGACACAAGTGGCATCATATTCCCCCAAAAGTAGGCAAATTATTGTGAGGATGGGTTCGATAGCTTTTGTAACGATAGGTATAAGGAAGGAGTCAAAAAAAGGTAAGGGTTGGTGGCTTCGAGCTAAGATCATATGTAAGAATGCCTACAGTTACTCAGTTGAGAGGGCATTGTAAATGTAGAACATAGTTATTACAGTGAATTTTTCATAATCAGAGGAAACTAGGTACACCAAAGCTTTTTGAATCAATTCAGGGGTGATCTCTAAGTTTTTTTCACCAGTACATGAAATTAAATAATTTTTATATTCTACATAGGACATTGCTAGCATGAAAAGAGCTCAATAAAGTGGTAAAAATATGGCGCAATTTGGTAATATAGGCCTGACTCTACTACCCTAAAAGGGTCTTCCCCTTCTAGATGGCAGTCATAGATGTCAAGCCTGAGGTCCGAGAAGTGGTAAGGGCATGCTAGACTGTAAATCCATGACTTTGTGTCCATGAGGGGCTCAATAATAGATGAGGATTTAGCTTCCCACACTTTTCGAGTTTTAGGGGCCAGTTTCTTCATTTTGAGCATGGGGACAAAATTACAGGTGGAAGGCTCATAGGCTACCTTGTTAACCTAGTGAAAATCAGAAGAACGACGTTGGTGGAGCTGTGGAGAAATATGATAGGTGAAAAATGCCATAGACCAATGGAATGGTGGGAGAACTTATCTAGAGGATGTATGAATATGAATTCAAATGGCTAACAAGTTGGCCCTCTATGTGTGGATGGAAACAACCATCTAATGTCAGAAAAGGTCATGAGGGGGGAATACATGTGTCAGAATGTGATTGCAAGGGTGATAGGTGGAAAATGGAGGGGATAGTTTACCGTTACCTCAACGCTCACTTGTTGGCATTGACATTGACCTAATGCATGGTCAGTGTGGTCCCCTCCACTCTTTGGTGGGTGGATGAGTAGGAGACGAGATCAAGTTGAGATCCTTTAGAGTTAATATGGGTCATCAATCTTTTGATCTTGCCTTGTTGACTTTTCAACTCTGGGGGTTGTTGTCGATGTATCAGTCGCACAAGTTCCCCCCTTGCAACGCCTTTGAGGGTCTGTCAGGCTATGATAAACATTGATCTGATCTGATACTGATGTGAACCTTAAGTGAGGGATCCTTGCCTATTATTTTCTTCTATCTCTTTAATGTTTTGTGCCTTAATCAACTTTTCTTTTTTTTAAACCATTGCCTTTTTCCTTTGGGCACTCAGTGCACTTCCAACACCTTATTTGGCTCTTTTTCATTAAGCTAGGCGTATTCATTCTTCTTTGAAATAGTGTGAACAAGGTACAATTTGACATAAAACAAAAAGGGATGAAAGAGAATAATATCAGATCCAACTGGGGACAATTTATTGAAGACAATGCATTCAGAACCTACAGAGTAATATCGTATCCATTAGGCATGGAGTCATTTTATCTAGGTGCATGAAAAGAAAAAACAAATGTAGTAAGGACATTAAACATTATCTAGTATGTACAATGGCTGACTGGTATATACAATGGATGCAAGTGGACCTAATTAATGCTATAAATAAAGCTTGATAAATTTCTCATTTATAGGAAGTTCAAGAACCTAACCATCCATTTTTTCAAGTAAGAAGGTGTTGTTTCCTTTTGCTTCATATATCTTGAAAGGTCCAAACCTACAGGGATCAACTTCACATGCTTTCCCTTTTCCTCTCTCATAGAATCCCTTATAAGCACCAAATATCCTGGTTGTAAGGATTTGTCCCTTGCCTTTTTGTCAAAAATAGCCTTCATCATTTCTTGATATTTGATCAGATTCTGAGTTACCTTCCCTCTGTTTTGATGCATTTCTAAGAGCCGATTTATTCTCTTGGGCAAAGAATAGGACTCCTCCTCAACATCCTATATAATTTTAGCCACTGGCATGGCTATTTGGATAGGGAAAAAAACAGCCTTTCCATATACCAACTTAAAAGGATACTTTCCAATTGACCTCTTAGTAGTAACTCTATTGGCCCACAATGCAAATTTTAGTTGTGAGTCCCAGTTTCTATAATTTTTTAAAATCGTATTTTTCATAATATTCTTGAGAGTTTTGTTTGAGGATTCATCCATTCTATTTCCCTAATAATAGTAGGTGTTTGAGTGTCCCACAATGACGTTGTAATTTTTATAGAAACTAATAAACTTGGTTTACTTAAATACCTAATTGTAGTCAGTGATAATCCTCCTTGGACAACCAAATCTAGCAAGGATATTCTCGTCGCTAAACTTGATGACCACTGCATCAGTTGCACTCTTGGCTTGGATGGCCTCCACCCATTTTTTGAAATAGTCTGTGTCTGTAAGTATATATTTGTGTTGACCACATGATGGTGGGTGTATTTATCCAATGAAGTCTAGCCCTCATTGCCTGAAGGAATCCTATACAAATACAATGATTAAGGGGAGGGGTTCCAACCTCTATTTCTCTACAAAAATTTGACATCTATCATAGGCCCTAAAATATGTATGAATGTCACCAAATAACTTGGGCCAATAGAAACTGACTTTGTGAATATTATGGCCTACGACTCTCCAGTTGTAATGTCCCCCCCACACACAACTATGGAATTCATCAATCACCTTAGGAATCTCCTCTTCTACTAGACATAAAATTAAGATCCCCACCAGTTCCTTCTAGTATAGCTAACCATTCGAGACAAAATGCTTATGATCTTGTAGCCTCAAGGCCCTATATTTAACTTGTTCAAAATTCAATGGGCACTTTAGAAAGAATAAATAATGGACAAGATGCTTATACCAATGTTAGGCCCCTATACTACTAGTGTAGCCCATTATTATTATTTGTGCAACCCACTTATTGTATTATTGTGCCCATATAGTCCCCATGTTTCTATTATTATGCCCCATAGAAGCCCACTATTGATATTGTTATTGTTCAGCCCCTACAAGATTATTGTTATGTAGGCTCTAATTGTATTGGGACCCCTTAGACTCGTCTATATAGAAAGGAGGTTGTGTCATTTGTATCATCCAAGAATTGTTCATTTGTGTAATGTAAAGGAGTTTGACCACTCTAAGAGGCTGATTTTGAAGTCGTTGATCTATATTTTCTATATTTTGTGAGTTGGTTTCATGACATTTGATATCAAAGCTATGGATTCTAGGGTTTCGTTGCTCCAAATAGGTCAGCGTGGAATGTTCACTATAAATTTGTTTCTATTACATCTCAGATGCTGAAATTAAAGCCCATCTGAGAATATATCTCGATGAACCTTGGGTCCAAATTTCATATCTTTTCTTGCTATATTTAGGAGATATGATCCAAGGAAGTTACGGATTTTGTAGGCTCCCGAATTATATCTCAAACAGGCAACGTGGGGAAAATCGTCATAATCTTCTCTCTAAGAATCATATTAAAATTTTGTATAATAGTATATAAATGGGAAGGATTGTAGTTTCTTTTGTATTGTTTTAGGTCTGAAGGTAAAAACGGTGACACGTGGTACTTCAAACAAGTGCGCTCTACTGAACTATTCTATAATCAGGCCATTGTGGGATATTTGGCATAGCACTTTCTTGGAGAATCCAATATTCATTTGACTTATAGGGTTGGAATGAGAACATTGAGGGACACCACAGGAAGAAATTTTAGACCTGGGAGATCTGTAATTACAGAGATACAACATATTCATTATTGAGCTCCTACAAGCCAAAAAAGTTGTGTAGTATTTTTAAAATTTTGCATAAGTTTGGTGTGAAAAAATAGTTTGAAGGAATTCAAAGGACATACGAAGCATAATTATCATTAATTGATGCCCCAAAGAAAGAAAATTTAAACACCTAGTAAGCAACCTAAAATTTCTAGCATAACTCATGAAGAAGTGAAAGAAATGCAACATGATATATCAAAATTATGAGACCAAGTGCAACAAATTTCACTCTCACAAAATGTAGCAAAAACTAAGATGGATGGTTTAAAGAAAGGCATGGAAGCTAATATGAATGTTGTGGAGGCTAATATGGATGGCATGGAATCTAAGATGGAATAAAAGGTTGAAGGCAACATGGAATATTTGAAGATATGTTTGAGAAAATTGCTACAAGAAATGCAACAAATTTCACTCTCATAAAAAGTAACAAAACCTAAGATGGATGGTTTAAAGAAAGGCATGGAAGCTAAGATGAATGGTGTGGAATCTAATATGGATGGCCTGGAAGCTAATATGGATGGCCTGGAAGCTAAGATAGAAGCAAAGCTTAAAGGCAACATGGAAGATTTGAAGTTAGATTTGACAAAGTTGCTACAAGAAATTCTTACTAATGGAAAAAGGGTAGTAAAGGAAACTCATGATGAGAACAAAAGAAATTTTAATCATGATTTCATAGACACTAAATTTAGATTGAATACCCATCATGTTCCAATGATCAATATGAAGAAGTTTGATGGCTAGGATCTCGTAACATGGATACTACAAATGAAGCAATATTACGATCTCCATAATCTACAAAACACATAAAAAATACAGATTGCAAATTTATATTTGGAACCCAATCAATTTATATGGTATTGATGGCTTTGCTCTCATAAACAAATTGTCACTTGGGAAATATTTTTGGAGGAAATGGTAGTACATTAAGAGGATACAAAAAGAAACACATTTGTTTAGCCAATTGATAAATCTCAAACAAAAGGGTTCAATGATGGAGCACATTTAGGACCTTCAAAAATTGAATATAAGGGTAAAATATATTCCAGGGGAGCATAGGACTGATGTGTTCATAGGGACTTTAAAGGATAACATGCAAAATGAGGTTCGCCTTTGGGAACCTAATCCATTGGAAAAGGAATTCACGTTGGAAAGAAAAAAGGAGAGCAAAATTATGGCAACAAGGAAGCCTACCACTGAAAAATATAAATATGGAAATGTTGTGGCCCCTATCCTCCCACAACCTACAAGGTTGACACCACAACAATTGAAATAAAAAAGAGAAAAATGGCTTTGTTATAGTTGTGATATAAAATACACTAAAGGTCATAACTGTGATGAGAAGAAATTATTTTACATAGATAATGAAGAGGAGGAAGAAAAGGAATAGGAAACATTAAAATAAGAGGATATACACTAGGAACAAACCCTACAGAAAGAAGAAATGAATCCAACCATAGCTAGCAATGCATTGGTTGGAATTACCACTCCTAAAAATATCAATATAGAAGGACATATCAAGAAGAAAAAGGTAATATTGTTGATTGACTTGGGCAGTACTCATCATTTTGTTCATTGTAAGATAACCAGGGAATTGAATTATTTCCTATATCCAGCACCAGAGTGTCAAGTGATGATTGCAAGTGGAGTAACCATAAATTTCTCTAGAAAGTACCATAATATTAAGTTATAAATAGGATAATATGTACTTAATAGCCCAATTCCTTCCATTCCAATGGGTGGTGCTGATGTTGTACTAGGAGTGCAATGGATACAATCTTTGGGTATGCTAACTTTTAATTTTCAAGAACTTTTCATGAATCTTTTTTGGAAGCAACACAACTTGAATTAATAAGTATTGTAGGGAAATTGGAAAGACAATCAACTCTAACAAAATGAAATATTTTCTAATGAAATAAAAACGAAGCGTAATTCCACAATAATTTTGTTCACTAGAGGTTCCCACATCGAAATTATCTATTTCTCCAGATCTTTGAACAGTCTTGGACAATAATAATAAGGTATTTGAGACTCCCAAAGTCCTCCCCCTTATTCGTGATAATGATCATGCTATTCATTTGATTCCAGGAAGTGTTCCTCCAAACATCAGGCCTTATATTTATGCCTATGCCCAAAAGAGTGAAATTGAATATATGGTTGTAGAAATGCTAGAGTTTGGTATAATTCAACCTAGTCAAAGTTCCTTCTATACTCCAGTGGTATTGATACACAAGAACGATGGATCATGGTGGATTTTTCCAGATTATAGGGATCTCATCAAGCTTACTATTAAAGATAAATTTCCCATTTTTGTCATTCATGAATTATTGTATGAATTACATGTAGCAATTTACTTCACCTATTTCGATCATCATTCAAGATATCATCAAATTAGAATGACGATTGAAGACATTCCAAAAACATAATTTAGAACTCATGAGGTTCATTATGAACTTTTGGCAATGCATCTTGGCCTTATCAATGTAGCTTCAAACCCTTCCTTAGAAAGTTTGTGTTAGTATTTTTTGATGATATACTAATCCACAGAAAGTCTTGGAAGGATCATGTTCAACATGTTGATGGGGTGCTCAAACTATTGGAGGAGAAACAATTATATGAAAAATTCTCCAAATGTTCTTTGGAGTACAAGATGTGGAATATTTGGGTACTCAGTTGACTAATAGGTCATATTATCATCCTCAATCTGATGGGAAAACTGAGATAGTGAACAAATGTTTGGAAGGATATCTTCTTTGCTTTGTTTTTGATAAACAAACAAAATGGGTCAATTAGTTGCCTCTGTCTAAATGGTTGTATAACACTTCCTTCCTTGTAGCAAAAATGACCCCATTTACGGCACTTTATGGATATCATCCACCATCCATCACATCATCTTTAAAAGAAAATTATAAGGTTCAAGCAGTGGAAGATCGCAACGAGCATCAAAAATAGGTTCTAAAACTCTTAAAGGATAACCTCACTTTGGCGCAGAGTAGAATGAAAGAACATGCAGATCAACATCAGAATGAAATAAGTTTTGATGTAGGTGACTGAGTATTTCTACGACTACAACCATAAAAACAAATGTCCCTCGAGCAAGATAACAAGGATATTAAATTATCACCAAAGTATTATGGTCCCTACAAGGTGTTACAAAAGATTGGTACTATGGGATACAAATTGGAGCTTCCTACATCATCCTGAGTGCACCCATTTTTCCATGTTTCATTCTTAAATAAGCTTATAGGTGAGAAGATACAAGTTCAAACAATATTTCCAGAACTTGATGAGGAAGGAAAACTCATAATGGAACCAGAAGTAGCCACAAAAACAAGAAATTGATAGATATGAAATCGATCAATTTTAGAGTATCTCATCAAGTGGAAGAATTTAACCGTTGAAGATTCCACATGGGAGGATAAGAATTTTATATAGAAGCATCCATAACTACTCAAGCGTTCAGGACAACAACTTTTGAAGGATAGGGGCATGTTATGTCCATATACTACTAGTGTAAGCCCTTATTGGTATTAGTGCAACCCCCTTATTGTATTATTGTGCCCATATAGTCCCCATGTTGTTATTCTTATGCCCCATATAAACCCAATATTGTTATTGTTGTTTCCCTACAATATTATCGTTATGTAGGCTCTGATTGTATTACGACCCCTTAGAATCCTATATATAGAAAGGAGGTCTTGTCATTTGTATCATCCAATAATGGTTCATTTTTGTAATGTAAAGGAGGTTTCCCCCTCGAAGAGGCTAATTTTGAAGTCGTTGATCTATATTTTCTATCTTTTTGTGAGTTGGTTTCATAATAACCAATGTGAGAATAGGTACTTAATCAGGATTTTTTGTGTTGAGGTCTCAATATTATTTTGTTCCTTGTTTACTCCACTTTTTCCTTCCTTAGATTCCAACAAGTTTGGTCCCAAGGCCTAATAATTATCCTCAGATGACATTTTATCTAATCCATGCCCCTTGATCAACTTAGTGGGTTTGATATCCATATCATATTCTTGTATCTTGGCAATTCATTTGCCTCTCTTTCCTTCACTATCACCTTGTATGAGAACATCTTTCACAGCAACTATAGCAACATAAGCTATTGTATTTTACTATAGTACATAAATTCGAAAGGATTTCATAGCTTTAACCAAGGATTAAACTCTTTTTTTTAAATATTGTATTTTAACTCTACATCTCGCAACACTTAGCTAAAAAATGGAATTGGTTGCTCATGTCCTTCACTATTTTTATATAATAAGACAATTGCCATCATGTTAGGAGAGGAAAACGATAAAACGAGGAATGGCATATGACAATATGGGCTAGCTAAGATTAGGGCTTCAACAAAAAAAAAATTAATTCTGGAGAATGACTCCCAAACTTATATAGTACACCTGATGATACGAATGCAAAATGGCATCATACCATGGTACTCATCCACCCATATTATTCATCGACCCATGGAATTTACCCGTGGTATTGTAAATGGCATCCGCCCATGGTATTTTAAAATCCTCCCATGGTATTCATTCACCCATGGAATTGATCCATGGTATTGTAACTGAAAAATACTATAAGTAACAAGTCACATTTTGTAAAAGGACAGATTGTCCGCCACAATGTAGCTTTTACAGTTCAGAGGCATGTAGCCACACATCTCTTCTCAGAGATAAGCTACCATTGCCCTAGCTAGTTTAATTCCTCTTGGGTTTTAATAAAAAGTTTCTTTGTGGTTTTGTTTATTGGGCATTCTCATATTTTTCTTCTGGCAATTTCAAGTTTTCAGATCTTGGGGGTCTCTCCTCCCAAGATCCATTTCAATCTTTTAGATCTTGGGGGCCTCCTCCCAAGATCCGGATTAGTGGTATCAGAGTAGGTTACGATTCCATGGGAATGAGGGTTTCATGCATATTTCAGTCTCAGTTTTTTTTGCAGGAATTTTTTTTTGGGCGGCGACTTTGCAGATCAGATCTGTACGTTTTGGTTCAAGATCTGTAAAATCTGATTACATATCTATATTCTTTGTGAAAAAATAGTTGATTTCAAAAAACAAATCGGTCAAATCGGAGTCCGGATGAAGGAGATATCGTTGATTTAAAAATCAATGGGGTTGCAGATAATTTTTCAAGACAGTGAGTTTGCGGCGCAGATCTAGACGTCTTGGTGCAAGCTCTACAAAATCTAATTGTAGATCTGGATTCCTCTCGCAAAATCACCCAATTTCAAAAAAAAAAATGGGTCGAATCGGAGCTCGGATGTGGGAGATATCGCTGATTTAAAATCAGCTATTTTATCAGAATTTTTGTGACGGCGAAACTGTTGCAGTGCGAATCTGAGATCTCAGAGTGCCCAGATAAGGATTTCCATCACATGGGAAGATGCAAAATGGTCCTTCTGCTTCTAAAAACAGGTTATAATAAATATTCTGAGTTATATTGGCTGAGTTATGTCCATTTTAATTCTGGAGCAGCATTCGGAGTGGGTTTCCATTGGAGACGTGCCCTCCCACCCCACTTTAGTAGGCACCTGCTTCACATTCACCAGTTTCAACATAACAACAATCGGCTTGGGTTATTTGGAGATGTGCCCTCCCACCCCAAGATATGTAGGCACCTGCTACTTCATCAGCAACCAACATCACGGTTGTGGGTCATCCACAAACCCACACTTCATCGAAGTCCATTTGCTAGGCCGTACACTGTTAGTATCACAGTTTGTCACAAGCATTACAGGGTATCTCTATCCTCAAATCTTTATTCTTCATGGTTATGGGTCATCCACAAACCCACAGTTCATTGAAGTCCATTTGCTAGGCCACACACTGTCAAAATCACAGTTGGTCACAAGCATTACAGGGTATCTTTATCCTCGGATCTTCATTTATCAGGGTTTTGGGTTAACCACGTAAAACCCTTATCTTCAGTGGATCTTCATATTCAACAAAGACTTGGCAGGAGGGAACTTTATGCAATGGGGACCATTGCTTCTTAAGGAGGGAGGAATGATCCGAATGGAAAATGGCCCCTTGTATTGGTTATCTATGGTATTGACCCATGGAATTTACCCATGGTATTATAAATGGCATCCACCGGTGGTATTGTAAAATCCACCCATGGTATTCATTCACCCATGGAATTGACCCATGGTATTGTAAATGGCATCTCCCCGTGGTATTGTAAAATCCACCCATGGTATTCATTCACCCATGGAATTGACCCATGGTATTGTAACTAGAAAAATACTATAAGTAACAAGTCACATTTTGTAAAAGGACAGATTGTCTGCCACAATGTAGCTTTTACAGTTTAGAGGCATGTAGCCACACATCTCTTCTTAGAGATAAGCTACCATTGCCTTAGCTAGTTTATTTCCACTTTGGTTTTAATAAAAGTTTCTTTGTGGTTTTGTTTATTGGGCATTCTCATATTTTTCTTCTGGCAATTCAAGTTTTCAGATCTTGGGGGTCTCTACCCCAAGATCCATTTCAAGTTTTCAGATATTGGGGATCTCTCCTCCCAAGATCCACTTCAATCTTTTAGATCTTGGGGGCCTCCCCTCAAGATCCAGATCAGTGGTATCAGAGCAAGTTATGATTCCATGGGAATGAGGGTTTGATGCATATTTCAGCTTCAAATTTTGCAGCAATATTCAACAAACTTCAAGAATTATTATTATTATTTTTTTTTTGGGCGGCGACTTTGCAGATCAGATCTGTACGTTTTGGTTTAAGATCTGTAAAATCTGATTACAGATCTGTATTCTTTGTGAAAAAATAGTCGATTTCAAAAAAATAATCGGTCAAATCGGAGTCCGGATGAAGGAGATATCGCTGATTTAAAAATTAGTGGGGTTGCATATAATTTTTCAGGGCAGCGAGTTTGCGGCACAGATCTAGACGTCCTGGTGCAAGCTCTACAAAATCTAATTGTAGATCTGGATTCCTCTCAAAAAATCACCCAATTTCAAAAAAAAAAATGGGTCGAATCGGAGTTCGAATGTGGGAGATATTGCTGATTTAAAATCAGCTATTTTATCATAATTTTTGTGACGGCAGAACTGTTGCAGTGCGAATCTGAGATCTCAGAGTGCCCAGATAAGGATTTCCATCACATGGGAAGATGCAAAATGGTCCTTCTGCTTCTAAAAACAGGTTATAAAAAATATTCTGAGTTATATTGGCCGAGTTATGTCCATTTTAATTCTGGGGCAGCATTCGGAGTGGGTTTCCATTGGAGACGTGCCCTCCCACCCCACTTTAGTAGGCACCTGCTTCACATTCA
>APFE030419039.1:251952-341335 GCA_000404065.3 Pinus taeda
CAGATCTTGGGGTCTCTCCTCCCAAGATCCATTTCAATCTTTTAGATCTTGGGGGCCTCCTCCCAAGATCCGGATCAGGGAAAGTATTGTGGAACAAATTCAACATTGTTGTCACGCTTGACAAAATCTTTCGCCAACAAGGGAATAACCAAAAACAATCTTGTTTTCATAGAGTCCTCAATAACATAAGAAACATAGAACCTATTCTTGAAGATTGGGACTCTCTTATGTCTCGTGCTGATATGAGGTTGCATCCTACAGAAAGAGATTTATTTAATGTAGCAGTTCACATGTATACAACAAATAATTTGGTGTCCTTGCATAATAGGCATATGTTAAAATCATTAAATTCTCCAATTGCACAATGTGTTGCTGAATATTCAAGGCGTTCAGAAATCGATGGTCTTTACGATGATCAATTGGACCGTGAAGTTTTGTTGTGTCGTGGTCAACGTGTTATGTTGACATGTAATTTATGGGTTGAAGTTGGCTTGGTGAATAGTGCACTTGGTTTTGTTAAGGATCTATTCTATTCACCTAACTCTAAGCCACCTGCACTTCCAATGTTCACAACTATTGTTTTTGATAAGTATGTTGGTGTTCCATTTGATGCAAGCAATCTAAACATTGTCCCTATCACCCCAGTGATAAGAGGAAATAAAAAACAAATTCCTTTGAAGATGGCATGGGATCTTACAATCCACAAGTCATAGGGATTGACTTTAGAACGAGCGTTAGTTGATATCAGGAATAAAGAGCAGTAATGCCTTACCTTCATAGCCATATCAAGAGTGAAATCAATAGATGGTTTACGTATTGCACTACCTTTTACATTCCAATGTTATGCCAAGATGAAAGATAGCACATATGTTACAATTAGGAAGAAGGAAGAGGAGCAATTGAAGTCCATATCACTATGAAATACAACTAATAACATTGTGGCCTTCTTTATAGTTTTGAACTTCAATTTTGCAGTGGATTATTTGATGTAGACAAAACAAAAAATATATGTTAAGACTCAATGTTCTTTTTGTGGTTGCAATGATGGTTAAATTGTGATTATTTTAAACACTAGTTTTGTTTTTATGTGCAAAATTGTATATCTCTGGTCTTAGAGTGTCTTATTATGTTGTTCTTCTTTAAATCCATTGTGTCCAATTTAGATGTGTTTTTTTCATTTATGTTGCTTTGCTCCAATGGGAGTGTTACTATTTTATATCTTTCTCTTTCATTTGTGATTGTTGTGGTCTTCTATGTGGATCCCTTCGCTTTGTTCACTAGGATCCATAATTGAAAATATTGTTTACATTTATAATATTGTTGTTGCGATTTCATGTTCTAGGTGTTTACATCAATATTCTTGACATTTACAGTATTAATACATTCATGTATTGATATCAATGTATTTATGGCTTGAATTCTATTTACTCTTTACAATGTAGTGATATAAATGTGTTATTATCAATGTAGTCATGGTTTATCATTATTGCATTCATGAAAATATATATATCGTTGACATATATCCTTTGAAATATAACAATTCTAACTATTCAGAAATGATATGGTAAAGAATTATTTGACAAAAAATACATATATCAACAATAGACATTTTTAAAGAAGTGTTCATTCACATAAGGAATAAAACAAAAACAATGATAGAAGTACCACATGCATTTGAATCCTTCCGATGTGAACAATAGTTCGATTGCACTTTCCTATTTGAGAAAACCTGTAGAAGATGCAAAAGTGCAAGTCCTGAAAGAGCTTCTTGGTTTGCAATGTGGTTCTTATATTGGTTTTGGTTTAGATCACTATAGAACTAATCTATTCTGACTCTTTTGTAGGAAATATTAATATTGGCACAAGCATCTTAAACAGTGGAGTAACATTTACTTCATTTTCAAGAACATGAGATTCGCTTCACAAATTTGAAGCATGTAGAATGGGTCTATGATAGTGTCTTTATCCTACAACTGAAAAATATATAAATATTCTTATCTAAGCCATGTGATTTTTAAACAATGTGATCTTTGATTATTCTTAAAAGACAAATAAGCATATAGATGGCTTACTTATCAAATAGAAAGATGCATTCTTGTAATGGTTACTTTGTTTAAGAAATTAAAAAAAGTAGTTATAAAAACATTATCGCATTCATCAATATATATATATATAATATATATATATATTATATATATATAATATATATATATATATAATAATATATATATATAATATATATATATATATATATTTTATTAAATAAAATATATAATAAATGTGACATATATCCTTTGAAATATAACAATTCTCAATCTTCAGAAATGATATGATAAAGAATTACTTGAGAAAAAATACATATATCAACAATAGCAATTTTTAAACAAGTGTTCATTCACATAAGGAAATAAGACAAAAACAGTGATAGAAGTAGCGCATGCATTTGAATCCTTTCGATGTGAAAAACACTTCGATTCCACTTTGCTATTTGAGAAAAACCTCCAGAAGATGCAAAAGTGAAAGTCTTGAAAAAGCTTCTTGATAAAAATGTGAAACCTTGGTGCAGTTTTTGAGAAAAAAAATAAATTAGAAGTACAGTAGTGCAACTTCCCAAGTCAAAATTTATACAAATTGAAGACCCTTTCTAAATACATGAAAGGGTCTTAAATAATAAAAATAAAAACTAATATAAACAAAAATCGCTATAAGGTGTTTAAACTGTGACATGAAAATGTGGGATTTGGTATAAAATTAGCAGTGCGATAGTGGTTGACCTAATTCATTGAATCAACTTCTTCTCTTATGCTTGCAGCTCATAGATTGCTAGCATTGGCTGGATTTCTGGAGGCTGGCTCATCCTAGAATGTAGTTGGGCTGTGTAGGTGGCATCGGAGAGCTCGAGAACCATGCATTTGACCCTGTCAGACAGGAATTTCACAGCCATCTACTGGCTATGAGGCTTGACTAGAAGAAATCAGAATGCATCCCATGTCAAGTTTTGAACTTCTCTAATCTGTTTTTCTCTACTTGCCAACTCTTATCTCCATTAATGTTCTAGTTCCTTTGCTTTCAGGAGTTTTCCTGGAGAGCAATCGGAAGTCAAATTATACATATATAAATTGTTATTTACTAATTCGATTACAACATTCATTGTAGCTCTAGCTCTAGAAGTTTCCCTTTTGACTTTCATTAGCTAAGATTCCCATTCCGAAAATAGGATTTCCTTGTGCGATTCTTGTATTTTTGGCAGATTTGCAGCCATTCCTTCCTCTGAATTTTGCCAAGAGAGAAATTTTGTTATTTTTTCATCTACTTTCTCCACTTCGAATCTCCTATCAACTGCCTTGTCAACCAATGACGCAGAGATGTTGCACAACGGGTCAGCCAATGATATATTATGGGAAAGGATGTTCAATTTTCAAGACAAGGCTTTGGTTATCTCCAAGGCTTCTTTTCTGAATTCAGTAACCTATGGATAACCCTTGTATTTTTCTATCTATAATTGTAGTTATGCAATTTGATCATCCTTGGCCTTTTTTTCTTGCTCAATCGCTATCTGAAGGCTACTCAGTTCTTGAGACAACTTCTATTGTTTCTGGAGAGCCTACTTATCAATTTTGTGTTTCTCCAAATTCAATTGTTCTTTAAGTTACTCATTTTGTTGCCTTTGTTATGCTAGTTGTTGTTCTAGTTGATTAATATTTTGTTGTTCTTCTGTTGATTGCATCTCAAGCTCAGTGATCCTTTGATCTTTATCCCTAATTAGTTGACTGACCTCTGAGACATTGTTGCTATTGTGTAAGCCCCTGCATACTGAGATAATTTTGTCAAATCCTCAGAAGGATTGACTTCTGACTTCCATACCACATTCATGATTTCATCTTGAGGAGTTAAAAGAGGTGCTTGATTGGTTTTCCTCTTTTTCCTCTGTCTTTTAACTATGGCCCTATGCTTTGGACTGTAGAATACATCAAGGGGTGGTATTTCCTCTATTTTTAGTACAATCCCTTCTGTGGGATTTTCAGGAATGATTTCTATATCCCGCTGCATTTTGAGTGGGCTGCTTGTCCCTTCAATTGGAACACTAATAACCTCAAACTGTTGTGCTATGGGCGGTTTTGGTGTAGTGAGGTTTTGGGAGTCCTTTGGGTTTTTTATGATTAGCTCGAATTGCTTCCATTCCTTAGTTAAAGATGGATCAATATTTATATCAGTATGAAGGAGCTCAGTAGTTCCTTGCTTTATCCTCTGTCTTTCAGGGCTTTTCTGCTTTTCAGGAATCTCCTAGGTAGTTTTTCCTTCACTTTTCCCTTCATTTTGTAGCATAGGGGTGCTATTTAATAAGTGCATCGGTAGAGTTTCCAACCTTCTTGTTCTAAACAATAGAAATGATTCTACTCCCTCTGCTCCTAATTTGATTTTCGCAAGTTGTTTTGGTTGAGAAAATAAGTCAGGTGAGGTGAACAAATCATCATAATCATATTTCTCATGTTCAAACTTGGAAATTTTGACATGAGAGGTGAAGTTATAGGCTATTGCTTTTGGATCATATTGCCTCTTTGGAATGGTTGCTAACTTTAGCACTTTTATTTTCTCTGCTTCTTTATCTGCATGTTTGAAGTCATGCATTATGAAATTACCACATGGGAGGGGGAATGAAGGCTACGTTTGCTTTTTGGAGTCCTTTAGGTTTCTAGACATCCCTTCTTCTGTGATTTTATAAGCTATTTCCCTGGAAAATGGTTTATCGGGAGTGTATAAGGGGAGAACATGTGGAGCAGCAATGCTTCCAAAATGTCTAATGTAGGTGAATTTTTCTTCACCAAACAAGTTACTAATTGATGTTAAGTTGACATTGGCTTCATCGAATAACCGAGGAGCAGGTTTATTGAATATAGCATAATGAACAGGTAAGACACAACCATGACAAATTCTATAAAGATGGTTTTTATAATGGGTTTTCCACAATTCCTTATGATAGATGTGAATGGGGGTTGGGTCTTGTGGAGTCCATTTCCAACCTAGAGTGGGGTAATCAGAATTGAAACAGATAATGTCCATAATGTAGGCACTCATATAAAACAGGGGTATTTCCCAGGTAGTCACAAACCTGTTTCTTCTATAATCGAGGATATGGTTGGCCATTTTATTAGACAAAATGGTTTCCCAATCCATGATATACGAGTTAACTGCTGCCTCCATTAAAGGAACCATTTCAATTGAAAACCTAGTGGAATCGGAAAGTCCAAAAAGTCTACATATCATAGCACCAGCATAACAGTAAGGAGATGCCAAGGAGTCAATGGAATACATACCTGATGATTCATGCTTGTTTTTGTTTGGGTAATGCCTCCACTGCCTGATAGGATCCAATTCCACGTCATTTTGTTTGGCAAAGGCTTCGATAAGTGCCTTGTTGTAATGCTTCTCTCGTTCCGCCAAATGGTACATCTTTTTTATATCTTCTACTCTAAACGAGCTGAACATCCTTCCATCAGCCGTAAAAAATGCTCTGTCTGTCATGTTGATGCTCTCGATTACCCACCTAACTAAGTTATTGTAGGGTAATATTCTGGGGCAGGCAGCTATTTTGTGGAGAAAAGAGCAGGCCATATCCTTCAAAGTATTCTCTGATTTGTCATTGGAATTAGTTGTTCCCTTTTTTTCTTCAATTACTTCTGGATCTTCAGCTTCCAATAAACTTTATAAGCTTTCCCATGAAGCTTTGCCCAGGCCGGTGCAGGTAGTATCACGTCTCAAGCCCTTCTTTATTGGTTCCTCTTTGGTTAAGACTGGAATCTTTACTTTCTTTGATTTCTTCGACATTTCTCCTGAATTAATGAATTCAAACTTACTCTGCAAAAGAAACAGATGACCATAACATAGGATAAAATCAGTTTGGAGATAATGCACAATACACAATATTAACATCAATTAAACACAATAAGTGATATGAATCTGATATATTATGTTACCACGGATGAAATCCTCAAAGGATTCAACCATAACTGCTTTATTAATGATTTCAGCAACTACCCATCGTGATCATTAAATGTCATAATGATATCTGGCATCGCACATTTTCATAACGGTTCTTTAAAGTAAATATGGTGAGTTTCTCGATCAGCGATTAGCAATAACTGCATATCGCAGATCGATAGGCCCAGCTTTATGCTTTAGTCGTTTCCTTCGTATAGCTCCAATTGCGATAAAGAGTGAGTTGTCATAGGGAGGTGGGATAATCTGTAAGAAATCAAAAAATCATTTATTTCTCATTTACTAATGTTTTATGCTCTTAAAACCCGCAAGCATTTGTTTAACCGTACTTTTTCCACTTTATTAACAAGTGTGCCTTTATTTATGATGATGAAATTGAATCGATGGATCTCAAATGGGCATTTGTTATGTGTTTCGGGACCTTACCGATGTGCAATTGTGATCTTCTTGTCGCATCGGCAGAGTTGTATGACCCCATGGAATGTTTCCTTAAGAAATTTCCGATATGCACTTTCCGATTGTGTTATCACATCGAGGAATGCTAAAGGAAACGTTAAGTCCATATTTTAGCCAAAGGATGTGCGTGATGCGATATGTTTCATTTATAGTTTATCTTATGACAAGGTTTTGTTTTGTGTTTACATTGGATTTGACCTCATCATAAGGATTTTCATGTATCATATGGATTTTTTTCAAAATGTGATTGTTATTGAAGTTATCCTAAAATTAAAAAGACTTATTATTTAGAACTATTGATTTTAGCTAAGTTTATTAAAAAAGGGATCCATTTCTTGTTAAAACTTTTATATAAAAATTTTGAAATGGGGAGGGTTGTTGTATAGCACAACAGGTTTCTAATATTTTTCCCTTGGGTTTATTAATTCCCAATGGTTTGTAATATCAAATTATTGGTTTTCTTCGTTCTTCAACTTTTTAGTATTAATAATTCCTTGGGTTTATAATCCCTTAAGGTTTCATTGTGAATCCCTTGGGTTTATTATTTGTTTGGGTTTATTATATCAATCTCGTGGGTTTATATTATTAGTCCCTTTTGTTTAATAATATTGTCTTAGGTTCATAATCGCTTGGGGTTTTAGTATTAATCCTTTGGGTTTATAATATCAATCACTTGGGTTTATTATTCCCGAGTCAAACACAGTTTATTATGATGCCGACCATGGCCCAACATGGAATTGTGATAAGAATTGTCTCAATATGTAAATCAATAATGGTCGATCATGTTTATTTTAATGTTTATAATATTAGTCCATTGGATCTAATATTATTCCCTTGGGTTCATAATCCCTTGGGGTCTTAGTATTAATCGCTTCATTTTATTATTTCTTTGGGTTTCTCATATTAATCCCAAGGGTTTATTATTCCCTTAGGTTTATAATATCGATCATGGTAAACCATGGTTGATTCTTGCATTTTGATAATGATTGTCTCACCATCAAACTAAATCATGTTTATTTTGATGTTTATAGTATTTAAATTTGGGTTTACCATTGTTGGGTTTATAGTATTAGGCCCTTTGGTTTAATATTATTCCATTGGGTTCATAATCCCTTGGGATTTTAATATTAATCCCTTGGGTTTATTGTTCATTGGGGTTTTAGTATTAATCCCTTGGGTTTATTGTTCATTGAGGTTTAAGATATCAATCCCTTGGGTTCATTATTCCATTTGGTTTATAATATCAATCATTGTAAACCATTGCCCTTGGGTTTATTATTCCTTTGGGTTTATTATATCAATACCTTGGGTTTATTGTTCATTTGGGTTTATGATATCAATCCCTTGGGTTCATTATTCCGTTTTGTTTATAATATCAATCATTGTAAACTATTGCCCCTTGGGTTTATTATATCAATACCTTGGGTTTATTATTCCCTTGGGTTTATAATCCCTTGGGCTTTTAATATTAAGCCCTTGGCTTTATTGTTCATTGAGGTTTTAGTATTAATCCCATGGGTTTATGATATCAATCCCTTGGGTTCATTATTCTGTTTGGTTTATAATATCAATCATTGTAAACCATTGCCCCTTGGATTTATTATTCCTTTGGGTTTATTATATCAATACCTTGGGTTTATTATTCCCTTGGGTTTATAATCCCTTGGGTTTATTTTTCATTGGAGTTTTAGTATTAATCCCTTGGGTTTATTGTTCATTTTGGTTTATAATATCAATCCCTTGGGTTAATTATTACGTTTGGTTTATAATATCAATCATTATAAACCATTGTCAATCATAGCCAAACATGGTCAATCATGGTTGAACGTCGCATTGTGACAAGAATTGTCTCACCATCAAAATAAACCATGTTTATTTTAGTGTTTGTGGTATTTATATTTGGGTTTACCAATGTTGGTTTTATAATATTAGTCCCTTGGTTGAATGTCGCATTTTGATAGAGATTGACTCACCATGAAAATAAACCATGTTTATTTTAGTGTTTGTAGTGTTTATATTTGAGTTTAACAATGTTGGGTTTATAATATTAGTCCCATGGCTTTAATATTATTTCCTTGGGTTCATAAACCCTTGGGGTCTTTTCCCACTTTTAATATTGTTAGCATCACTGTCGAGGCATACCCCTCATCGTAATCAGCAATCGACATTTCCCATTATATATATATATATATATATATATATATATATATATATATATATATATAATAAATATATATATATTATAATATATATATTATATTATATTATATATATATACTATTTAATATATTATATATCTTTGATATGATAGACCCACCACAATCATGAGACGTAATACATAGGCTTTCAAGTCCAGCTTACCCATATCACAATCGGAAATCATTTTTATTATAATCTCTTTATAATTGAAACAAATAAAATGCATAATCATAAAAAGACTTTTCGACTTACCGGACCTAACGGGACTTACAACCATAATGAATATACCTTTCGGGTCTCGCTCGCGATCGCAAATTGCAATCGCAAATCATTGAATGCACCAACATACATATTCAACATTTTACGGAGCCATCAAGCTATTAAAACATAACGTAAATATGTTTCGGGTCCATCTTACGCATATTGTAATCGGCAATCATTGAATGGACCAACATACGTATTCAGCGCCTTATGGACCCGCCGGGATTTTAAACATAACGTAAATATTGGGTCTGGCTTACCCATATCACAATCAACAATCATTGAATGCACCAACATACGTATTCAGCGCCTTACGGATCCACTGGGCTTTTAGACATAATGTAAATATGTTTTGGTCTGCCAGCATTAATATAACAACAGACTCACTGGGATTTTACAACAAAATATAAATGTGTTTTGGATCTGCACTGCTCATCACAATCGAGGATCGGTGATTCTTGTGGTAATAACCTACCTGGACTTGCCCGCTGGACTTTTGCGATTGGGATTTATTTGCATTAGTAATATATATCTATATATATAGATAAGGGGACCACTCCATATAACTTCTTATATTATGAGTTGATTTAATTCTTGCCTATATTATTATAATAATATAATAACTATAATTAATAATCAAATCTTATTATTATTATTATATATTATTTATTAAATTTCGTTATAAATTTTATATGATGAGACTATGAAAAGTAATAAATGATAATCTAAATTATTAATAATCCTTATATAGTATATAATCCTAAAATAATAATAATAATTAACCTTATTTATACAAACACTAAGATAAATATTAAAAATACTAATATTATTATGAGTTTATATTATTATAATAATATTAATATAATAATCATAAATATATAAGAATACAAGAATGTAGTTGCTATTATTTGTATAGTTATTAATTATCATAAATAATAAATAATTGGTCTTTATTGTTCTTATTATAATAATATTGATTATTATTATTAATAATAATAATTATATTGGATATATTATTTATTAAATAATATAATAATAATAAATATAATTTATTATAGATTATAATCAAATTATTATTATTATTCTCAATATTAGGTTATTTAAATAATAAAAAAAATAATATTATATGAGTTATTCTATAATTCTTATATTAATTATTATATTAGAAATTATATAATATTATATATTTATATAAAATATAAATAATAATTTGGTGGTAATATATATAGTTATTAATAATGCTATATAGTATTAATAATCCTAAATATCCATAATAATTATTAATGTGGTTGATATAAGCCTATTGGCTTATATTAATCACATTAAAAAATATGGTTGAAATATATATTTTGATATGTCTCTATAGTCTTATATCAACTATATTTACCCGGATAAATATGGCTGTGCTAGTGTATTTTACTGTTCAGAAAAATTATTTAGAAGATTTTAGTTTACAGTGATGGTGAAAAACCAGGTTCTACTCTCTCTTGCTTTTTATCGCATACAGAACCAGAGAGTGTTCCTGAGTCACACGTGCTTTCTCTTTACTTTTCAGAACCACCGAATGTTCCTGCAAGAGCCACACAAACATCCCCATTTTTTTTCCTTCTTCATGTTGCATATCTTTTCATTATTGGCAGTGCATTTTAAATTAATCATGTCAAAAAAACAAAACAAAAACTTGTATCGTACTATGCTACGGCTATGTGAACGAACTTCTGACATACGAAGCAATTCATGTTCGTTCATGTATATGGTGCGGTCAATGGAGATGACGTGTAATCCACTCTGTCAATGAAAAGGATATATCTCCTCTATTTCACAACCTAGTGGCCACACAAACAAACCCCAACCACAACAACCGCATCATACAAATTTCCCGGTAGGTGTTGACCAATACTACTCACTTCTTTGCCGGCTTCTCCTCCGTGTTTACCTGCGAGGAGGAGAGGAGCTGTAGGTTTTGGTTTCAAACTTTCAACTTCATACAGCGCCCAGGGTTCACGGGAGAGACCGTTTTCATTATAGGGATTAGTTTTACAGCCGTGTGGTGATGGCGATGAGAAGAGCGCAGGATGATGGTCACAAAGTTAAGCTGAACGTTGGGGGAAAACGATTTGTGACGAGCCCAAGTACTCTGGCAAAACGCAGGGCGGGAATCGATGCTGGGAGCCATGATCCCCCACGATTGGGCGCCTGAAAAACCAAATTCCCACGAGTATTTCATCGACAGAAATCCAGACTATTTCTCCCTTCTCCTCGACTTCCTGCGAACAGGGGAACTTCACGTCCCTCCACACATGTCCCAGAAAGCCCTGTACAGAGAGGCTCTCTACTATGGTCTCATGGACAGAGTCCATAGCGCCACATGGGCTCAGAACTTGGATGGAAACCGAATTCGACTTGCCGCTTCCATTCATGGAAAAGCCACGGGAGACGCCACGGCTATCAGAGCAGCGCAGGACGGAGGATGCTGCGTGGTACACGGCGGCATGGTTCATGTCTACGATTGGACCATGGAGGAGCTACAACCCCTCAATCTTGATTACCATCTCGTTAACGATGTGGGTTTTCTGAATCCCCGACGCCTCGTCATCGGCACTTGTGCCAGCGCGGACAAGCCAAACCACGGCGGCATGGCGAGCTTCAATACCACAACGGGAAAGCTGCAGCATAGATTCCAGGTGTGCCATCAGGGCGACAAACACAAAATTTTCACCGCCGGAGCGCTCGCCAGCAGCAGCCACGGTCACGTGTACGCCAGTTGCAGAGGGTTAAAAGCCGAATACGGAGTAGGGGTGTGGGATCAGACTACAGGTGAGCAAGTGGGTTTCGTATACGATTGGCCCATCGGAGATGCAGAGAAGCTACAGTGGCTTGCCGAGAGCAATCTCGTCCTGGCGGCGACTCTGTATCCTCGAAGTGATCATGGTTACATCAGCTTGATGGATTTCAGGGAAAAGAACAGCGCAGTCTTGTCGTGGACAGACTGCCATCTTTTGGAAGACAAGGCAGTGGTCGACACCGTGGCCATGGAAGATTGCAGTAGCGTATGCGTGGTGAATCAATATGATAATCTGGGATATCTGGATATGAGGTCCATGAACCATGTGAAGTGGTGTCACCGGAATCGGCCGGGAAAGATGGTATCTCAATCAGTTGAAGAGGGGGAAGAAAGATTGTATTCCAAATTGGCAGCCTGCGGACTGCAGCTTTTCTCGACAAAGAAGGAGAAGGTGCACGTATTCTGTGCTCCTCATTGGGTGCTCACATCGCAGATAGAGAACAAACGCGGATCATGTACTGGAGTCGGTATCGCCGATATTGCTGTTGGCGGAGACCGTCTGTTTGTTTTGTATGATGAAGAAGATGTGTTTGATGTTTGGGAAACTCCACTTTCTATCAACACCAGTGTTTATCGGGACGATGAATAGCCGCTTATTAGCTTTGTGTATTGAATTATATTGATACTGTACAGCTGATCAGATACCGTACGTAGAAGATTTGAGAACAAAAGCTTTTATATACATATAAACCGATTTTGATTCTTCTTTGGTTTTAAGCTGCAACCCAAAGAATCTATTTTAAAAATTAGCTTCCAATTGCAACTCAATTAAATAAAAATGTAAGAATTTATGCTAAAGTCCTTTGGCATGGACCCGGTTTCCGACCGAAATAAAAATGTAAGAATTTATGCTAAAGTCCTTTGGCATGGAGCCGGTTTCCGACCGACTCCATCATCGAGATTGCGTGTTGTATTCTGTTAAGTAAGCGAATGGTATGGCAATAAGAACAATCTTATCCTTTGTTTGGAAGAATTGCATAAACTGTGGATTGCTTCATATACTTTGATTGAGTCGCTCATTAAAGTAGGGTCCAACTAGTTACGAATTTATTGTCAATAGCGTTTAGAGTGAGATACAGGGGCAGACGTATGAATTATGATCACAACTCGTATGATGCAATAGCTTCCTGTGCAGTACATGATGGCTTGCAATACGAATTTGACAACGTATTCCTGGCGCGGGGTAGTTATATAGCGCAGTCTAAATAACCCATCCCATAAAAAATACAAAATAAAAAATAAAAGTTCATGATTATGACCCACCCCATAAAACCATAGTTTTTGCCCTTTTCGATGATCCACAACCCTGGTAAACAGTGTTTGTCCACAGTTCTCAGGTTCAAGAATACCTTTTAACTGTGACTGGTATCAAAGTCTGCGTTATTTCTCAACATCGAAGTTTCCACTGCCTATTGTCGATAGTCTTTTCATTAATTGTGTTTTAGTTCCTTGTCGTTATCGACGATGAATTTTCATGTCCAGGGGAACGTGGTCAAAGTCGAATTACGAATTTCTATTATGACGCTCAGTAAAGCTGTTACAATATTCCGCTTTTTTCGGAAGTGCAAGTCCCAAGAAATCTCCATTTCCGCTTTATCTTTTATTATTAAAAAACTTGAGCACCGGTAACTTTGACATTTCTTGAGTCATAGGCTCAATCAAAAAGCTATCGAACAAAGCAACCCACAAGTTCTTTCTCCAACTACTTTCGTCTATAATTCCTAGCTTCATTTTTAATGTAAATTGAAATTAAAATCTAATTTTCACAGTAAATATTTTGTGTTGTAGCTGAAGCTAAAAAAATTTCACAATCAATTTGTTGTTCTAAATGTTATAAATATTCACTAGGATTTTTAAATATCCATTATTATATAAATGGTTTTTTAAAAAATAACTGATATAAATTTTGGGTAAATTGTCTTAATTTTTACCCCAAAAAACTAAATATTGCTAAGGGAATGTCTCAAAATCTATAATTCAAGGATAAGTTTGAATGTCTCAAATTATTATCTTAAAAAATTGTCTCTATAAAAATAATATATATCTCAAGGATTATTTTACTCAACAATTTCATTAAAAAATTGTCTCTATAAAAATAATATATATCTCAAGGATTATTTTACTCAACAATTTCATTTTTGTCTCTCAAAGACAATACTTGTGATAAAGAATATTGTCTCTTTGCATGTGAGACAAATTTGCCTTAACCTATAGACCCAAAAAATAAAATAATATATAAATAATAAATAACAAACAATAAAAAATAATAATAATAAAAATAAAAAAGATAAATAAAAATAATGAAAAAAATAATAATATAAATAAATAAAACGGTAAATAATAAATTGTAGTTCTAAATAATTATATATAAAAGTAAACTATAAAAATAGTAAGAATAAAGTAAAGTTAAAAATAAAAAGAATAAAATAAGAAAATGTTAAATTAAGAGAAATATTAAATTAAGCAAAATTTAAAATTTAAAAATAAAAGTTGCATGTTGACATATGAAATGTGTGCATGGAGATCCATTTCATTTTATTGGCCTATTTAATGGATGACGAGAAAGATGAGATTCATATATTCCTTCATCCATTCTCTTGGGAGAAAAGTGTTATGAGACAAAAGATTTCATACTAGTAGTATGTTGATTGAGGTTTGGGGGATAGCCAACTCGAGAAAAATTATGTGCAGTTGAGCATTCGGTTGGGTGGAGAGTCATCCCGAAAAACTTTGTTGCGGTTAGCATAATTCAAAAAACATTGAACTCTAAAAGCACAAGTAAAGAATATCGTCGATATAGGTAAGTTGTCTATATTGGTGTTTTTTGAAATTTTTATGCTAAATAGTTGAATTCGGTTGGGTGGAGAGTCATCCCAAAAAACTTTGTTGCGGTTAGCATAATTCAAAAAACATTGAACTCTAAAAGCACAAGTAAGGAATATCGTCGATATAGGTAAGTTGTCTATATTGGTGTTTTTTGAAATTTTTATGCTAAATAGTTGAATAACTGTGTGTTAATTATTAATCACATAATTTATGTAGTTATTTGTATATTTTAAATCGGGGTAGTTACATACGATATTAGAGCCTAGGCTTAACCCTTAGGGCCTATGGGCATTTTAATGTAGAAAACTTTGATTATTTCAAGAATTTCCAATTACTCCTTCCATAAGAGAATACTCTCTAGAGTTTTATCATCCATCGCTGACTTCATAATCCTTCTATAAGAGAATACTCTCCAGAGTTTTATCATTCATTGTCGACTTCATAATTCTTTCTACTGCTTAAAAATTTCTATGTAACCTCTAGATACAAGTTTGAAAGAAAAAAATATATTTAAACACGAGTTTCAATTATTTTGCTTGTGATGACAAAGAAGAATTTAATCATAAAAATTGAACAGTAAATACAATTTTTTTTGTTTATAGATACAATCAAAATAATATATAAAAATATATATTTATTTGGTAAAAATAAATAATTTTAAAATGAAATAATTGTTATATAAGACACTAAATAAATTCCACTTCATATATTTTTTTCCTTCGGAAAATAGATGAAAAAATTGTTTTGATTTTGGATGCTTATGTGCATATATGTACTTTATAATATAATTTTTTTGATCTGAAAAAAATATACTCTCCAATATATTAACATGTTGATAATATGGAGTATGAATAACAAGTACATTAAGACAGGTAAAAATTAAATTATTTTTATAAATAATTATATATGGCATGTAGTGTCCAAATAAATTTACTGAGAAGTTGCACTGATAAGAGAATAACTTCATAATGTCATAAAGTTTCTTCTGTTAAAAAGAATCAATAATTTTTTTGTTATTGTTATTTTCTGCAAATTATAAAATAAAATATCAAAATATATTAAAATGACAGACAATTAATCTTGTAGTAGGAAAAACAATAATATATAAAAAATTAAAGTAGCTATCTTATTTGGCGAAAAGTATCTATATTCTAATTATTATTTATTTAATTAAAATTTTCATAATTATTTATATAATTTGTCATAAATAATTAAAATTTATTTGATTGTTTTTTATTTTATTTTTGTATTCATATATGGGAAAATCTATCATAACTCAGCAGTCAAACTAGCAGTGAGGACAATCATCTCTAGTTTTTATTCGAGAATGCATGCTGGCTCAACACCCTTATTCAAAGAAAACCACACCACCTAGAATAATTTGTTGACAACTAGCAGTGAGGACAACCATCTCTAGCTTTTATCCGTGAATGCATGCTGACTCAACACTGTTATTCAACGAAAACCGCACCTCCTAGAATAACTAGTTGGTGCTTTGTAAGGGGGTAGACTTTCACTCCTGCTAGATGCCTTTGGGTCTTGGGTCATTAACCTATTTTTTTAAGTCTGAAGACGAGCTCAAGCCAAACAAAAGAAGTTTTGGGGTATAGTGCAAGCCCAAAAACTATTTTATTGTTATCATAAAATTTGTCATTTATTTTTGAAATAAAAAATCTTTTGGAAATAGCTAAAAGAAAAGCTAATTATAAATAATTAAAATTTATATTCTAAATTGTAAACTAATTATAGATAAGTAAAGTTATATCTCGAATGGGAAACCAAAACCCAAAACTTAAAGAAAAATTCTTTGTGAATTTCTTATGATACACATAATTATTAATAATATAAAAGTTGTCTATTTGTTAAAATAAAATAATGATGATATAATAACATTCTAAGAGAGGTTTATATTTTGGTCAAGTTTATATATATATAAAATTAAAAAAAAAAGACCTTGAGGATTTCAGTTATTACTCTCTAGTTTAATGTACACGATTACAATGATTTGAGCATGGATGTGAGCCGAGCTTGTCAGGGTTTTAACCTTACCCTCAGTGAAAGCTGGCCAACACCCTGTCATTGGGCCAATTGTCATTAGTATTTTTAGTAAAAATATGTGTGATTACTTATGAACATACTTCAAGTTTGGCTAGTCGTATATGAGGTAGTTCTACTTCGATCCTTTATTCCATATTTTGAGAGACCCTGCTTCAAAACACCATTGCTTAAATTTTCATTGAAGGTAATGAATATACATTTATATTTTTAGATAATAGTTATGTTGGAATTATGACTAATGTGGTGTCATTGATGACAACCTACTTGTTGAGTTGTCTTTTGATGGAAACCTACTTGACGAAGATGTCAACAGGATGTGTCTACATATGACAGAGAGTTTGGACAAAGGAGTAGCAGTTCAAAGACAGAGAAATGATGAAGGGGATGTTTTGATAGCTACATGCAGGTTTTGTGAAGCAAAACTTCATACACACGCGGGTATGAAGAAGAAAAGGTGTGTACAGTTTCTGTAGCATGGTATTCTAAATACCAAGGGTCTTTACCATGGTATTGGCCCATAGTATTGAGCCCAACAATGGATATTTGATCCTATCAAAGAATACCATCTGCTTTAGTGTGGTTTTGACCTGTGGTATTGGATAAAGGCTAAGATATATAAGGAGATGAAGATAAAAGCACTTGTGTGTGTAAGTAATGAATATTTCATAGTTAGATCTAAATCAAGTGTGCATGTAATGGGTTATTAATGAATAGTTTGATATGAAACTAAGTATGCACTCGGAAATTTGATGATGGATCAGATTCAATAGATCTAAAATGACTATATTGTTAATGGATTGATTTGATTTGTAATATTTATGTGTGGCACATGTTTTGTTATTGTATGCCGAGAGATGAGTTCCTTCTGTAGGTCTGATGTGCAACAAAGCTATAAGTCAATAGTTACATATCTATACGCAGGTTTGATAACTTGAAGGGTGCATACACATGTGGGTTTAATTCTAGTGTTGTAGTGGCTAAAACCATCCTCAAAAGTTTTTCCTTAGCTTCGTTTTGGAGCCTCCCTACCAAAATACTAGCAGCATGTCTTGCACTGCCCAGGTACTTGTGTTTTCAGTTGAGTTTATCTTTGGGTTTAGAACTTTTGTTGAGTTAACTTGCCTTGCTTTTCGACCACAAGCTAACCTCCTATGACTTGGTCTGATCTCAGTTCTTGCGTTGCCTTGGAAAACTGCACAGTCTTAGAGGGTAGCCAACCTTGCTCTCAGGAATTGCACAGAGCAGGCCGACAGTCAACACTCCTCTCTAGAATTGTGTAAAGCAGCTTGACAGTCTGCCCTACCCAGAAATATTAAGTAGAACATCTCAACACTAGGCTTCGGCTCAGGAATTGCACAGTCCTAGTTGGAAGTCTTGGCTTCAGTTGGGAAACTATGCAGAGCATGAGTGGCAGCTAGAGCCACTCAACCCAGGAATTGCACAAAAGAATTCCTTCAGTTGCTTCCTGCTACATGTGCTGATAAGTTGCCCAGTTCCCTCCAGAACTACGCAAGTCTTCTTTTCATGCATGGCAACCTTTCCCGAAAAAGAAAAAGCAAAAAATTGAAAATTCATCTCTAGAAAATAGGGATTTATTTTTAACAAGTGGGAGTTACACTCGATTTGATTTTAGAAACTTCCCAGCAAGTGTCACTTTTCCCTAGATTTGTGGCATGCGTGTCATAAAACCTAAATCAACCAAATCTATTTAATGGACGCCCTAGAGCTCATTCTTCACATTCTATTTTAAATCTCTGGCATTCCCGAGGCATCTAGTAATCTGCAGCACGATCTTCACGGCTTTTCCGGGTAATTTTTTCTTTCATGTCTTTTGCTGCTTTTTTGTCGCTTTTCTTTCCTTGTCTTGTGTGAGTGTTGTTTTCCTTGTTTTATTAAATGAACGCTAGTGTTTTAATGCATTTTAACTTGTAGAAGTGTTGTTTCAAGTTTTTCATTGCATTTCCTTAGTATCACATGCATGACCCTGTTTCTGCACTAACGATCGTCATTGCGGCGACTCGCTTCATGAGCTTCCTTGCTCTTCTATTTGACTAAATTTTGGAATTTCTCTAATTACATGCATGTCCATTCACTTAGATATGCACCATATTTGCACATGCATTCAGTCCTGCTTGTTTTCAAGTTGTCCTTGGGCAGATTTGGGCTACCTTGGCCTGGATCTTGCCTTGATCGGCATGCACTGCACATTCTTAGGTCTCAAGGCTCTTCCTTGGCTCTAGGAATCTACAGAGACTTCGTGTCATTAGATTTCCGATTGTGCTCTGCGTAGTTCTGGGAGATAATGTCCAGTCTTGCCCCTTGAATTACGCAATGCGCAGTCCCAATGAGCAATCAAGCTGGATTAAAATATGAAATGCACAATTTCAGCCAGCAGCCCGCTCACTAGAAGCCGAGACTATGTAATGCACAGTTCCAACTAACAGTCTCCCCATCTCTCAAATTCATAACTGCACAATCTTTCCCAACAATCACTTGGTTTTTTTCATGACTGATCCTTGATTTTCTTTGTGTTTTTCAGCTGACATTTTCTTTCCCTGAGTGTCTCTCTGTCTCCAAGCACCACAGGGAACAACAACAATAGTAGTAGTATGAAACAAAACTACGCAAGATAAAGGCAAGAAGAAGATTGATGAGAGCACAGAGGCAGAGAAAAGCTACAAGTTTAAGGAATATCCACCTGTGGAGAAAGTAGCTTTGGAGATTGAGGCGAAGAGGTGATAGTGTGAAAGGAGAGTAGCACAAAGAAAGAGGGAGAAGCAAAGGCTAGAAGAAGTAGAGAGAAAGTTGCAGGAAGCAGAGGAAAGGCTCAAAGAAGAATAGGACCTACACAAAAGAGAGAAGGAAGTGTAGAAGGAATAGGAATAGGAACAAGAGGAAGTGTAAGGCAAACAGATAGAGCAAACTGTGCAGATACAGGTTGAAGACTCAGATCCACTAGCAACAGATGATGAATAGGGTGAGTGGTCGCAGGAGAAAGAAATTGCTCAACAAGATGACTAGATGGTTGAAAAGATGGACATGGAGATGGTACATCCAGAATAGGATCAAGACACAGACCTCATGAAAAAAGCAACCAAGGTCACTCCACAGGCTTCACCATCTTTGGAAGTAGAGCAAGTCCAAAATGATCAAGGAGAGACTGTTCTCCTTGAGGATGATCTGGGAACAAATGTGTACAACATAACCTTTGACGAGTCATGATACAGGGTTGTACAGGCACACAGAGTGCACACCCCAGATGATCATACATCTCCTATGCACTTTGAAGAACAGGTGATTGTGTTTGATGTGCGAAGAAATCTAGCTGCCTTGGCTGATGCTACAAAGGCTTATGCCGAAGCCACAAGCTCAAGTGTGAAGTTCTTGATCACAGAAAATGAGTGCATGGCTATGGACTTGCAAGCGACCAAGCAGAGGGAAGAACAATCAACGGGATCCACCAAAGAGGAAATGAAGAAAGTGATACTTGCTGAAGTATCGACCCTTGAGATAGTCATAAGAAGATCATATGAAAGGCTCGTCTTCATGCACAAGGAAGTTGCCCATTTACATGGCTTTTACAAGCATTGCATCAAGATCGCACGCATACTCACATACAAACATGCCATTGTTGATCACGTAAAAGCATGGACAATGAGGTACAAGGGAGCCCCATTTTACTTGCATAAGATGATGAAGCCACAGGTAGAGTTGGACAGAGCACGCATTTAGAGTAAGATCCAGAACTATCAGGAACTCCCACTGCTCATCACCAGTGTTGAGGCTTCATATGCACAATTGTTCAAGAGTTTGGATGTCATCATGCAAATGCACATGATCCCATCCATTGAAGCACTCACCGAGGCAAGAGAGAAGAACCAAGTCCAACTGAAGATTGACATGTACTTCAAGTAATTGATGTGCATGGCACCAGTGCAGACTCGCAAATCAACACAGAGAACATGCAAAGGTATGTCATTGGTTAGGCCACACTCAAGACTATGCTTCACATGTTACATAACAATTTGGACAAAGGTTCGAGATCATTATACCCAAAAGCATTGGAGGCAAGATTTTGTTTCCAAAAATACCTCACTAAATAGTACGCTGACACCATTGTGCACTACCAAACTTGACATCAGTTCGTTACCAAAGATTAGTAGGAGGATGTTGCCAAGTTGGCATTTCCATAGTCATCTGTGTCTTAGTATTGTCTTGTCTGGTTGACTCAAGCCTATTTTTGTCCCATATGGGTATAGGTGTAAATTGTATCATTACTATCAATATTTTGTAAAGTGAAATTCCAAGTGTCGTTAATGTAATGCAAACAGTCATATGTAATGAAAAGAGTTATATGTAATGAAGTTGAAGAGTCATGAGGGTAGTCTAAGAGTCAAAGGGGAATTTTAAAGGTCACCCCACTCTTTGCTATATATATAACCTCATAACTCATAAACCAATATTTTGGGAGCCAAGCTTTTGGCTAGGAATTTCTTAGAGAAGGGTTGGAGAGTATTGTGATGAACCTTACTTCTCCACAGTGCAGAGAAAGTACATCTCTTTGGTGGAGAAGGCAGTGTTGACTGTAATGTTCCACTATTGGGGCTAGTGGATGTCAATGGTGTATGTATGGATGGAACTTTCACTTTATATAATATAATAGAGCCAACACATTTTCATGCATATGTTGTTATTGTAATTGGACTATTCTAGTTGCTTTAGCAATGTATGTTATTTAACTTACACATTTGTGTACTAACTATTTTGTATGCAATTGTATGACTCTGGTTGCAATTGTCTTGTTGGTTTAAACTGTCACTTTATATTGTGGACTATTCTGCTTCTAGCTTGTGATGCAATTCCACTCGTGTGTTCCTTTTAGGTTGCGTACCATTACAGGCTTCTCAGGGGCACACTTCCTTACCCCCCTCTGTGTGTGATAACCCCCATGCATCTCACTTGACTCGCTGCAAGGTCACACACTTTCTTCTGGCAAAGATATCACAGTTACCTCTGCATGCTACCATAGTTAAGGCATTGCTTTACTAGCCACTGTTGGGACTCCTACTCTAAACGGTCTGAGTTCTAGTTGGGACTTCTTACTGGGGAGATCCCCTAACATCTTGGTGGGCCCAACACCATCAAAAACAGGTAGTTCATGTGTCAATTCCACACTTTGGACAGATATATACATAGGCTTGATTCCTGAAAAGCCATATACACAGAAAAGTGTTTTTTGGAAAGATTGTATATAAGATAGGGTTTTGCTGAGTAAATGTCTGATCAATGTAATCAGTCTTGCTATGTTTTTATTGTCTGTGAATGAAGTCTTTACTAAATTATCTGTGCTTAAAAATGATGATTAGAGTTGAATTGATTGATTGAAGATTGATGATGCTGCTAGTTGTATGTGATTAAATATTTGTGATGGTTTTGTGATTATTTTAAAATGATTCAGTGGTTTAGGGTGTAACACAATGTTTGTTTCATAATGACAGTGATTCAGTTTTAGGTTTCAATGTTTTTAGATATGTACGCAAGTATGCTTCAACGAAGTCACATCTACACATGGATTTTCTAAAGTAAAGCAACGTATATATTATGACATTTTATTAATCAAGGTTTTCAATTGGTTTAGTGAGTTGATGCAATGTTTAGGTTCACTAGTGGTATTCTGGTTACAATGATCTAACTTCTTTAGTTGTTTAAGAATAATTTGATTGATTTGGGTCTCAATTGGTTCAGTGATTGGTTGATTTGGTTGGTTTAGTGATTGAGTGATTTGTTGCAATGATCAATTTCAGTTTTGATATTTGGTATTAGGCTTAAATGAAGGTAGTGGGTCCAGTATGAAAATTTGATGAAACATGGCCTACATATTTGATGTTTTAGTTCAGGTGGATCTAGTATAAAAATTATGAAACGTGGTCCACAGAGGTGTTGAGGGTTGGAGCCTTACATGAGGCAGTCGAAGCTTCCTTCTAGTGGTAGCTAGCAAATCTGATCAGGGGGTTGGAGCTCCCTTCAGGTGGGTACCGTAAACGAGATTAGGGGGTTGGAGCTCCCTTCTAGTGGGTGATAGAGAATGAGAGAAGATTGTAGCCTTCTGCAGGTGAGTTCCCGTGTGCTGGTATGAGTCTACGCAAGTACAATATTGTAAGAAGTTTTTCATTATAATAAAAGATGAAGACAAAGATGACATTAGTGGTTGTTTTTTCCCACATTGGGTTTCCATGTAAAAATCCTAGTGTTCATGTGTATTGATGTGTGTTTTTCTTTTTAGAGAGAGTGGTTCATGGACACCCTAGTCAATGGGTGGTGCTACGTCCACAGAAAAATCTGGGCTGGCGCCCCTTGGCCTACTGCAAGACCTGACCCCAAGGGCTTCGATGAGAATGGACCCTGTGACCTTCCGATGGCGAGGCACTGATTTTGACCAACTGAGCTAACCCTTGGGGCTATTGATGTGTTTCTTATGTGTGATGGTTTCTTTTATTATTACTACACATGGTTATTACTTAATTAGTGCATAATGAAGCGCTAATATAATGGTTCAAGTTAAACAAGTTATGGATTAATTCAAAAGTTAGTTAACTGGATATATGCTAGTTGTCTGCATAACACTCGCAAACATACGTAGGTTTTATTCATTATAGTCGCATACATAAATCTGGATGAGAAAAGAAAATTTTAAGTGAGGTTTAAAATACTGATTCACCCTCCCCCTAGTATTTTTCCCAACAATTGGTATCAGAGTAGGTTCTTTAGAAGAAGCTTGATCACTTGAAGGAGATCCATCAATATGATGGGAAAGAAGAAGATAGCTCGAAGGAAGGATTCAAAAAACTGTGACAATGATATATCAGATGTAGTGATATTTATAGATGTTGGCAAATATTTAGGTCTGGGAGCACCTTGCTTTCTATTGATCAAAAATGAGGAAGACAAAGAATTATCAGGTATGGGATTTTGTTCTAACTTTGGTCCCTTTCCTTTTCTATGTAATAATGATAGTGATGACGACGGTGAAACATTTGAACTTGCACTCATCGGTAAAAGTGAAAGTAATCATTTGAAAGAGAAAACAGATTCAAAAATGATGGTCCTAACAGTAGAAGAACAAGGAAAGTCATAAACAGTGGACAATGAAGGCGTATATATTCTAAGCAATGGTCATTATCACCAACATAAAGAAAAGACGAAGTCTAGTCTAATGAACTGTGGTATTTTGTATTTAGTATGCAATGGTACACCAAAATTCCTCCGTCAAACGAAGAACTGTAAAAGAATAGTAAGGTATTAAGTGACATCATTAATAGCATACCTGATTCAACATTAAATAGGGTTATGCATTGTGCAACTACAAGGAAAGCATCGAATAAACTACAAGCAATCCATGAAGAAAACCAAAAGGAAGGCTGCTCATTAGGGGAACTACCAGGTAATCCTATCCCTAACAATGTATCAAAAAATGAAAATGATAACAAAATAACCTTTGCTATGTCATATGGAATTGTTGATTTAGAAGAAGATAGGTTAGAATAAATTTTTGATATTAGAACAAAACTTGACATTGCTTTGAAAAATAGTGCTAATCTTAAAGATAAGTTGTAGTCATATGATAAAAATTATCATATTAAATCTGTAAATTCTGCTATGGAATCTAAACAATATTGTGATGGTCTTGAAGCTGAGATCGTCTCTCTAAGAGAAGATCTTGAAAAATCAGATAAGTGGAATGAACAACTACTTCAGGCATTTGAAGAACAAGAAAATGGGTTGAAGAAAGAGATTCTCAAATTAAAGGAGTAAGTGGAGGAAGGAAGAAGGGTTGAAGAAGATATGAAGAAGCAGTATGTAGAAAAGGAAAAGCAATGTCAAATAATTGAGGTTGAGGTAAACATTCTAAAAGGTAAATTAGAAGAAAAGAATAAACATTTAAGATTTCAAGATACTACTAAGATTTTGGATAATATTCATAGTAGTCAAATGTCTCCCACCATCAAATATGGTCTTGGTTTTCATGAAATTATTGAAGGAGAATCTAGTTCACAAGTTGATGCAAGGAATTTAAAGGGTAAGAATGAAAAATCGGAGATGTTCAACAAATAGATAAGAAGTCAACCTGCTCAACAACCAAGGAAAGTGAATATTCAAAGAAAATCATTTACGCCTAACTATAGAATGTTAATTGATTATCTCCTCTAAGTGATAGTGTTGAATGTTTTATATGTCATAATTATGTACATGTTGCAGCTAATTGCAGAAGTAGACTATTTCAATCACCTCATGCATTTCCCTTCTTAAATCTCGCACTAGAAAGACCTTCCAAACCCTAATGAGGATCAAGCATCCATGTGGGAATTTTGCAAAATTTTGGAAAAAGGCTCCCTTGCCCAAAAAATATTGTTGGACTATCTCATCAAAGGTTTTACAAATATTTGAAAAATATCTCTCACCTCCAAATCTAGATTTCGGGGGAATTTTGCGGTCTAAAATGGGCCTCCTAAGAAAAATGTACAACCAAAAAAAACTTTATAAGAACCAATAGGATTCAATATGTTGATGTCAACCATGGGGGATGATTCACCATTTTAACAGTAAAAAAGTAAAAATAATAAAAAATTAAAACTACTTTTTCAACTCATATTTTAAACTTATCTCCCTAAGGTTTTACTCAAATTTAAAATGGGAGTACTTGATGGATGAAAAATTTAATTCTTCATCCGAGGAGTACCATGTTGCATACTTCTGATGGACCCTGCTACACAAAAAAAGAGAAATACAAAACAAAACAAAAAACAACATCATGCAATCAAGTTATTTTTATGTATTTCTAATTTTTCGTGTAGCAGGGTCCATTGAAAGTATCCAACAGGGGTACTCCTTGAACGAGGAATCAAATTTTGCATCCAACGAATGTTGTCACTCGAAATTTGAGTAAACCCATAAGGAGATAAGTTGAAAAAATAGTTTTTTTCTTTTTTTTCCCTCTAAAATTTGATGATGTAATATAATATTATTTTATTATTTCCACTATTATTTTATAATTTCATTAGGAGGCCCATTTTAGACCTCAAAATTCCCCTAATGACTCTTTCCAGATCTGTTGTAAAAAAATCTTCTCAAACAAACCTGACTCACAGACCTTAGCTTTCTTGTCAATGGGAGGTTGATCCAAGCTTTGTCTCTAAAGAATCATGAAAAGCAAGCTCCCTTGCCTTTTATTCGGGCCACGGGTTGCTATCAATAAGCACATATTTGAGGCCATGCAAGCATGAAAGCTTGAAATTACAACTATGAAACCAAACCAACTTAGAAAATCTCTCATAGATGTGAGGATGTCCAGATCCAGCTGTTTGCAGGGCGGATCTATGATTACAGATGACTTCATCAAGTGTATTCGAATCATTGTAGAGCCTTTTCCTTTTAGATGATTGACCTTGATTGCTACAATAAACATGATCCTGGAGTCTGTAAACCAAACGAAAAACCCCTGCCGATCGACCGGATCCCAATCATTTTCATTTGCATAGATATCTAACATCATTTTAGAGGGCTTTGAGGGCCTCAAGGGCAAAGTGGAACCCTTCAACGCAAACCTCAAGCATGTTACAATCCAAAAACATCACCATCTCCCGATCTCCAACTTTCCGAATTAAACTCCACGACATTCTACATCCCCTCTCACTTTATCTCCCTACCACCTAGACTTTCTTTGTCTCAGCTAGGTCATGGTGTGAGTTTGTAAGTTCCCTTGATGCGTCGCATGCCTAAGGCACTTTGTATTGCCCTCGGGGAGTCATCGCAAACGCGACGGGCGCACGATGGTTTGTGGCGCCCCGGGCACGCGTTGGGAGACCCGGGTGGGCGCGCACAGTGAGTCGACAACCGGGCGGGTGTGTGTAGGCGGGCGTGCACGGTGGGTCGGGCGACCGGGCGGAGACAATGTGGATGAACGCACAACGAGACGGATGACCGGGCAGGCGTAGGCAAGGGCGCATGGTGGAACGGGCGGTCGGGCAGAAGTGACAAACGACGCGCGAGCATGGTTGAACGGGCAGGGATGAACGCCACCCGCCCGTCGGGCGAAACGAACGGGCGTGGGCAGGGCGACACGCCCGCCATGGAAAAACAGTAAACGCGTGATACGAAGTGTGGGCACGCATGAAGGGCGGGCGTGCACGGGCAGCGTGCACGCCGGACAGTCAAACGAGCGGGCGGACAGCACGATGGAACAGCGGTTATGCGGATAGCACGATGGAATAGCGAACGACACGAGCTGCGGGCGGTGCGAAGCATAACAGCGCACACGATATAACACATATGACAAGGGCGCAAGGTTTATACGCCATGGTGGAGGCGTATGTTAAGTTGCAGGTTGACTATAAACAAATGGAAGTTGGGGTTTCGTGTGGAGACGGTTGGGGTGTCGGCCATGGGACTACGCCCAACCAAACACCACGCTACCTCCCTTATATGTACATGCCGAGCGGATGGACTTTGGCATCGAACAACCTGATCAAACAATTCGGTGAGCTCGCATCTTTAGTGCGCATTCTATCTACGCACAAGATATGCGCCGCATGAGCACATAGCTCATGCGCTATTGTGGAGGGCGCAAATCGGTTAAGTGGTAGATGGTGGGAATGCGGTGCGTGGTCGAATTGTGCAGAATTGTGCAAGTTTCTTGAGCGTCTTGGTGGCCAGTCGAAGGCACCCGCTCATGTGTAATTGTTGCAGATTCTTATATCTTGTAAAAAGAGACCAAGTGTTGGCTTGATTCTGCAAGCACACTAGTCGGATGTAATATTGTAAAATTCTGATATTTTATATATATTCGGGCAGACTGTTCGGGAGTTTCCCCTCCCTTTATATCGTGCAATTCTTGTTTATATTGTTGTTGATAATGATTAAGTATGGGCCATCATTGATATAAAGGATTAATGCATTTTAACTTAGTTGAGAAACACAAGCTAAGTTCCAGTTGTGAATTAGGCATAGTCCTCACACTTGAGTATTGTTAAAAAGAAAAAGTGGGGTGGTGCCGCACCCCGTCGGCACGGTTGGAAGACTACCAAGGGTTGGGGGCGTGACAGGTGGTATCAGAGAATACACACCGATTACAGGTGGAATCAAGCAGATATCCGGATTAACAGAGGACTGACCATGGAGACAGGTTCTTGCAGGGAAAGAGGTTGATGAAACACTCTAAGTGTGACATCAAGGACTTGGGTTGCAGGTGAAACTGGTGCATGGTCGAAACTCGGTTACAAAGGCAGAGGAGATTAGCAATGGCTAAATCACATGCCGGGTCTACTCGTAGTCCCGTGGATACTTTTGACTTGATGCAGAGAGTGATAGAAAGGGTGGATTTCTTGGAAGCTCACTTTGGGGAGAAGTTTGATCTTGTTGTAGAAGAACAAAAGACATTCTTGAAGACAAAGGAAGAGCTTGATGAACTCCAAACTCAGCATGAGTACACGGATTTGATGTGTACACAGCTTGAACATAAGGTCAAGGACGTGGAAGCTTCAAGGGACCAGGGTCTAGCAGAGATCATGAACCTGAAGAGAGCTCTTGACGATGCCAGGGACGAGATAGCGGTATTGAAGAAGGCAGTGAGGCATGGCTTAGGTGGAGGAGTGTCTCATGTCAAGGTCAAAGAACCGGATTCGTTCGATGGTATGAGAAGTGAAAAAACACTTGGTAACTTCTTGTGGGATATGGAGCAATACTTGGAGAGATTGGGTCTATCCGATGATGAGACCAAGGTCAAATTTGCAGCTCAATTCCTGACAAAAGATGCTAAGATGTGGTGGAGAAGAAGAATGGACCAGGTTGCAAACAGAAGTGCTACCGACATTACTTCTTGGGATGACATGAAAGGAGCCTTGCAGGCCCATTTTCGCCCTCGGGACGAAACTTGGGAAGCTAGGACAAAGATTAAATTCATAAAGCAGACCGGGAACCTTCAGACTTATCAAAGGGAATTTGCAAGTGCTGTCCTTGAGTTACCTGACATGGCAGAGAAAGATAAGGTATTCAACTTCATTATTGGATTGAAACCTTGGGCTCGCAATGAGGTGAAGAGACAAAGGATCAGGACACTTGAAGAAGCCTTTGCTGCGGTTGATAGGCTAGTTGAACATTATGATGAGACTTCTAATGACAAGAAGAAGAAGTCCGATAAGCAGAAAGAAAAGAAGAAGGAAGAGACTTCGAAGTCTGATGATTCGAAGGGAAAGAAACCTTTGAAGTGTTGGATTTGTGCAGGGCCACATACGGTGAAGAACTGTCCTTCTAAACCGAAGCTGGCTGCCATAGCACAATCCAGTTCAAAGGGTGAAGGTGCTTCTGTTGGGATGATGCAGGTACTTAGTACTGCTGCTGCTACAAAGGTGCTCTCTCAGAAGGATCCTGGCGCGGGGTAGTTATATAGCGCAGTCTAAATAACCCATCCCATAAAAAATACAAAATAAAAAATAAAAGTTCATGATTATGACCCACCCCATAAAACCATAGTTTTTGCCCTTTTCGATGATCCACAACCCTGGTAAACAGTGTTTGTCCACAGTTCTCAGGTTCAAGAATACCTTTTAACTGTGACTGGTATCAAAGTCTGCGTTATTTCTCAACATCGAAGTTTCCACTGCCTATTGTCGATAGTCTTTTCATTAATTGTGTTTTAGTTCCTTGTCGTTATCGACGATGAATTTTCATGTCCAGGGGAACGTGGTCAAAGTCGAATTACGAATTTCTATTATGACGCTCAGTAAAGCTGTTACAATATTCCGCTTTTTTCGGAAGTGCAAGTCCCAAGAAATCTCCATTTCCGCTTTATCTTTTATTATTAAAAAACTTGAGCACCGGTAAGTTTGACATTTCTTGAGTCATAGGCTCAGTCAAAAAGCTATCGAACAAAGCAACCCACAAGTTCTTTCTCCAACTACTTTCGTCTATAATTCCTAGCTTCATTTTTAATGTAAATTGAAATTAAAATCTAATTTTCACAGTAAATATTTTGTGTTGTAGCTGAAGCTAAAAAAATTTCACAATCAATTTGTTGTTCTAAATGTTATAAATATTCACTAGGATTTTTAAATATCCATTATTATATAAATGGTTTTTTAAAAAATAACTGATATAAATTTTGGGTAAATTGTCTTAATTTTTACCCCAAAAAACTAAATATTGCTAAGGGAATGTCTCAAAATATATAATTCAACGATAAGCTTGAATGTCTCAAATTATTATCTTAAAAAATTGTCTCTATAAAAATAATATATATCTCAAGGATTATTTTACTCAACAATTTCATTTTTGTCTCTTCAAAGACAATACTTGTGATTAAAGAGATATTGTCTTTTTGTCATTATAGAGACAATTTGTCCTTAATCCTTATAATGCCCTTAATAATAATAATAATAATAATTAGTAAATAAATAAATAACAAACATAAAAATAATAATAATAGTAATAATAGAAAAGATAAATAATAATAATGGAAAAAATTAATAATAATAAATAAATAAAACAGTAAATAATAAATTGTAGTTATAAATAATTATATATAAAAGTAAACTATAAAATAGTAAGAATAAAGTAAAGTTAAAAATAAAAATGAATAAAATAAGAAAATATTAAATTAAGAGAAATATTAAATTAAGCAAAATTTAAAATTTAAAAATAAAAGTTGCATGTTGACATATGAAATGTGTGCATGGAGATCCATTTCATTTTATTGGCCTATTTAATGGATGACGAGAAAGATGAGATTCATATATTCCTTCATCCATTCTCTTGGGAGAAAAGTGTTATGAGACAAAAGATTTCATACTAGTAGTATGTTAGATTGAGGTTTGGGGGATAACCAACTCTAGAAAAATTATGTGCAGTTGAGCATTCAGTTGGGTGGAGAGTCATCCCGAAAAACTTTGTTGCGGTTAGCATAATTCAAAAAAAATTGAACTCTAAAAGCACAAGTAAAGAATATTGTCGATATAGGTAAGTTGTCTATATTGGTGTTTTTTGAAATTTTTATGCTAAATAGTTGAATTCGGTTGGGTGGAGAGTCATCCCAAAAAACTTTGTTGGGGTTAGCATAATTCAAAAAACATTGAACTCTAAAAGCACAAGTAAAGAATATCGTCGATATAGGTAAGTTGTCTATATTGGTGTTTTTTGAAATTTTTATGCTAAATAGTTGAATAACTGTGTGTTAATTATTAATCACATAAATTTATGTAGTTATTTGTATATTTTAAATCGGGGTAGTTACATACGGTATTAGAGCCTAGGCTCAACTCTTAGGGCCTATTTGAATTTAAATGTAGAAAACTTTGATTATTTCAAGAATTTCCAATTACTCCTTCCATAGGAGAATACTCTCTGGAGTTTTATCATCCATCGCTGACTTCATAATCTTTCTATAAGAAAATACTCTCCAGAGTTTTATTATTCATTTTCGTCTTCATAATTCTTTCAACTGCTTAAAAATTTCTATGTAACCTCTAGATACAAATTTGAAAAAAAATATATATATTTAAACACGAGTTTCAATGATTTTGCTTGTGATGACAAAGAGGAATTAGTCATAAAAATTGAACAAGTACAATTTGACTAAAAATTGAACAAGTAAGTACAATTTTTTTTGTTTATAGATACAATCAAAATAATATATAAAAATATATATTGATTTGGTAAAAATAAATTAAAATGAAAGTTATATAAGACGCTAAATGCTAAATAAATACCACTTCATATTTTTTTCATGAAAAAATTGTTTTGATTTTGGATGCTTCTGTGCACATATATACTTTATAATATAATTTTTTTATCCCGAAAAAAATATACTCTCCAATATATTAACATGTTGATAATATGGAGTATGAATAACAAGTACATTAAGACAGGTAAAAATTAAATTATTTTTATAAATAATTATATATGGCATGTAGTGTCCAAATAAATTTACTGACAAAGTTTGCGCGGATAAAGAGAATAGACTTCACTATTTGCAACAAGGTTTTCTTCTTTTAAATTAAATCAAATAATTGACTTCTTTTGCTTAAATATATTGTTTATTATTTTTTTTGCCAAATTAATAAAAAATAAATATAAATAAATATCTTAAAATGACAAAGCAACTGAATCTTGTATGAGGTAAAAACAATAATATATATAAAAAATGTAAAATTAGCTATCTATTTTCAATAAAAAGTATTCTAATTATTATTTATTTAAATTAAAAAGTTTTCATAAGTTATTTATATATGATTTGTCATGGATAACTAAAAGTTATTTGATTGTTTTTTATTTTGTTTTTTTGTTTTCACATATGGGAAAATCTATCATAACTCAATTGTCAAACCAGCAGTGAGGACAATTATCTTTAGTTTTTATTCGAGAATGCATGCAAGCTCAACACCCTTATTCAAAGAAAACCACACCACCTAGAATAATTTGTTGACAACTAGCAATGAGGACAACCATCTCTAGCTTTTATCCGCGAATGCATGATGACTCAACACTATTATTCAAGGAAAACCTCACGGCCTAGAATAACCAGTTGGTGCTTCGTAAGGGGGCATACTTTCACTCCTGCCAGATGCCTTTGGATCTTGGGTCATTAACCTATTTTTTTAAGTCTGAAGATGAGCTCATAGCCAAACAAAAGAAGTTTTGGGGTATAGTGCAAGCCCAAAAACTATTGGATCAAATTTATCATTTATTTTTGAATTAAAAAACTTTTGGAAATAGCTAAAATAAAATCTAATTATAAATAATTAAAATTTTATATTCTAATTGTAAATTAATTATAGATAACTAAAGTTATATCTCAAACTTAAAACCAAAATCCAAAACTTAATGAGAAGTTCTAGTTAATTTGTTATGACATACATAATTATTAATAACATAAAAGTTATGTATTTGTAAAAATAGAATAATGATGATATAATAACATCATAAGAGAGGTTTATATTTTGGTCAAGTTTATATATATATATATATATACACGCACACACACACATTAGTAGTATGTTGTAATATTTCATTGTAGGAATGTTTATAAAATTATTATTTATAATGTTTATGAGCGTGGTATTTGATTTAATAAGAAATTTGAGTGTAAATTAATAATTGATAAATTTCTATTTGAATAAAAGAAAAGAAAAGAGAAGATGAAATAAAAGAAGAAAAGATGCAAGGATTGAGATCATATTTGATTACTTACATTGCATAAGTGAATAAACAAAAACCTAGTAATAATGATGTGGATTAGTTGGTTAATTAAGATGAAGTGATTGAAATTTTGGATTCATGGTGAATATTGATATTTTGTTGGTTGAATTTTCTCTAAGGATGTAGCCTCTTGAAGAAGGAAAGAATGGTAATGAAATCCTAACAATGAACATTGGGAAGAGGTCATACAATATGAAGTAACATTCTAGACTAATAATAGACTAACTTTTCCAAGTTGCTAATTAAGATAATTTTGAGGTCTAAAATGGGCCTTCTAAGAAAAATGTACAACCAAACATAGGATTCAAGATGATGATGTCAACCATGGGGGGTGATTCACCATTTTTGGAGTAAAAAAGTAAAAAGATTAAAAAATAATAACTTATCTCCCTAAGGTTTTACTCAAATTTTGAGTAGAAGTACTTATTGGATGCAAAATTTAATTCCTCATTCAAAGAGTACCCATATTGCATACTTTCGATGGACCCTGCTACACAGAAAATGAGAAATACATGAAAAACATGATTACAATCACGTTTGTCATGTATTTCTCATTCTCTGTGTAGCAGGGTCCATCAAAAGTATGCAACATGGGTACTCCTTGGATGATGAATCAAATTATGCATCCAACGAGTGTTTCCGCTCAAAATTTGAGTAAACCCATAGGGAGATAAGTTGAAAATATGAGTGGAAAAAATAATGTTTTTTTGTTTTTTGTTTTGTTTTGTTTTTTTTTTTTTTCCCTCAAAAATTTGACGATGTAATGTAATCTTATTGTATTATTTCCACTATTATTTTATAATTTCCTTAGGAGGCCCATTTTAGACCTCAAAACTCCTCTAATTGACACGTGCAAACTAGGTGTGGAAAATCATATTTGAGTGAACTAAGGTGGATTATGTACAAACTGATTGTTATGAAATTAATATAAGTCATGTGTATCTTAAAGAGGCTGTATTAAAAAAGTAACTATAGGAACTGCATTGTCACTAAGATCTTTATGTTTGCACTTCTTAAGAGGAACACCTTTTTAGAGTGATGCATTGTGGAAACTTAACGAAATATTGGAAGGTTGAAGTGTTTTAAGTTTTTTTTATATCCCAATGAGATGAGGACCAACCAACAACAAACTTTTCAAACTTATTTACGATGGGACTGTGGGGTGATGATTAATATGACATCCTACTAGGAATGATGTAATTTGAAAGTGAGAAATTAGTGATATAAATGAAAGGAGACAATGTTGATCAATTATCATGTTTTCTTATCAAAGGGAAAATATTAGTAAGATATGAAATCCATAAAGAATTGGGAATTTGATGTGGAAGATATTTAAAGTGGATATGTAATATATTTAAAGTGCCTATATAATAGAATTCAAGATGTTATGACTTTGTTTTGAGGATATCTCCTCTTAAAAGGGGAAATAAAATGATACAACATTGAAATAATAGTGCTAATAACTAGCATTGTGGAAAAATAACTATAAGGAGATAAGTATATTAAAAATTATTAAAATAAAAAAAAAAGAGGGGTTCTAGGATTTCTCCAAAATCTAAACTATATATGTTTAATGAATTTATATAAGAAGGAATGACAAGGAAGTAACTTACAAATTTATTATTAATGATAATGAATGGTAGTCATGGTGACCATGACCAACTTGGAATAATGAGATAAATAGAGAATAGTACTAGATAGATACTTAGGGAATGAGTGGAAGTTTCACAAATAAGCGTAAGAATTAAACAAGAAGTAATAAACCGTCCTAGAATATGATGGAAGATTTTGCAATAGGATTTCATAACAGTTAATGAAGTTTAATGATCGTGATAATTATGAAGTTCATTAGAGTTGTAGGAATTATGGTAACCTATGATTACGTAATCCATTAATGTCTGCAAGATGAGAATAAAGAATATAAAAATAGAAATTGGGAAGATTTTGCGAGTAGAAACTGGGAAAATGCCTTAGCATTAAGGTATTGTTTTCATGGTAAGTCCAACATTAGTGATAATTGAGCATGGTGCTAATGTGAATATCAACAATATGAAAATTTAAGGTTGGAGTAGCTAATTAAAGTTCATATAGTTCTTAAGGTGCATAACATTAAAGTGTGAAGGGAACTGTGAAAATGTAATAATGTCTAGGGCTAAATTATGGGGTCTATCTCAAGTGGAAAGTTCTCTTAAGGATATTGATGAGTGGATTGAACAACATGATTGGTAAGGGTCATAGTGATAACCTACAAAATTTAAAAGTGTCAAGATTAGAATTTGTGAATACTTGCAGTCGGTGAGAAATGACCAACGATAAGCTAGGAAAATGTTTCAAGGATAACAATTGTTTAAATTATGGAAAAGGAAGTAAACTAAGTGGATTAATGAGAAAACATTGAGCATGAAGCATAAGAACATATGTTATTGGAATAATGATACTTCAAGAATAATATGCACAAATTGACAAAAGTGAGGTCAAGTGGTATTGAGATGAGAACTTGATGAGATAAGTAGGTCTTTTGAGGATGTATAATGATAATTACACAATGATGGGTAAATTACTAGGGATCAACAAACCCTCATTTAAGTTGATTAAGCAAGATAACAAACTTAAACAATGATGACCTATGTATGTGTGTCATTAAGTAGAACAATACTAGAATGGATAAGACAAATATGTATAGTGATCATGGAATTTTAACTTGATATTGATGATTTAAATGATTGTACAAACGGTAATATATTAACAATGAATTCACTAAAATTTCCTTGGGGAAGGAAGAATATTTGATGAGAGATTAAGGCTCAAGATGATGAGGCTCATTTGAAATTTAACGATGTACTTAGATGAGTATACCTACGGTGTAAATGGTAAACTTCCTAATAGAAAGAATAAGAAATGATTATGACATGACACTAATAGTATTGATGAGATAACATAAATCCTAGAGGGATGTTGAATAATTTTAATTCATAGTTAGTATTCATTGTTTATATAAGTAAACAAAATTAATTCATGATAAGAATATTTAAAGTGTATTATTGTTCTATATTTGATAAGTATTGAGATGATTCTCATATTAATGAGGTTTCATGATGTGATGGTATGTGGTAAATGGATTAGATCCGATGAGAGATTAATGTTGTATATGTGGTGCTTATTTATTTATTTGTTATAATAACGATGTTGTATACTTATGATGAATATGATATGCATAGGGATCGTGATGCTATGATGAGGTATAGTGGCATGTGGTTCATTTATTATGTGATGATATGTCTTTGATGTTGAATGTTAATGTTATAACTTAGGAGGATATTATGATGTGAAGCATGTGGTAATTGTATCTAGATTTATGGCATGAATAAATTTGTGATAACAATGATGTTTTGTTCTCTTGATGACATGCAATACTTGATAGGTGGATTATTTTCTATGATACTATGATGTTATTGCTAATGCATTGGATGCATGTTGAGATGTGGTTATTGATAGGAAATCCACAAATGGGATAAGAGGGCTAGTTAATTTGATGATCTCGTGGGAATGCATAGTGGTGAGGGAGAATATGTTACAACATATGGGCTGGGGGCAAAATCAATCAACACTACATATGCTAGTGGTTCCTTTGTCTTGTATAGCTATTTATGGATAACTCAAGGGGCTATGGGACCATCTTGAGGAGGCCAAGTGTCTGATATTGGATTGGGATGCAAAAGTCTGGTGGGGGTGTAAGGACTTTAATGCCTTGGGCTGTGCACCTTAGTGAGTGTGGAGGGAGTGGGCCATCCTTGCGAGATGCCCAGAGTCATTAAGTACTGGGACCAGATGCCTGCCTTGGGGCAAATGAGGTCTGAGCCGGGCGTGAGCCTTGGGGCCAACCTTGGGCTATGGTACAGATTGATGAGGGTCATGCCTGGCTCCAAAAGTGGGAAAATGACAAAGATTCCTTGGGATTCTTGGGTTTTGTGGATATTTTCGATGCTTGTTGGTTATACTAGTTCAGCAGAGGGTGCAGGGCAACCGTGAAGTAATAAATGACTAAATAAATAAAATGTTAAAACTTAACTTTGGGACGAAGTTGCTTAAAGAGGGGGAGTATGTAATGTCCCTTAATAATAACAAAAAAAACAATATAATATAATATTTAAAATAAGTAAATAATAATAAACAATAAAAGAAAATAATAATGGTAAATAAATAGTAAAAAAGAAAAAGAAAGACAATAATAGTAAAATTAAATAAATAATAAAGGAAATATAATCAATAGAAAATAGTAATAAATAAATGAAGGTAATATAATAATAATAAATAAATAAATAGTAAAAAATAAGCTGAAGTTATATATACTATAGTATATATTAATTATATATATATAAGTAAAGTTAACAAAAAGTAAAAATGAATAAAATAAGAAAGAGTTAAATTAAAGGAAATATTAAATTAAGTAAACTTAAAATAAAAAAATAAAAATTGCATGTTGACACATGGAATGTGTGCATGTAAACTCCTTTCCATTTTTTGGTCTATTTAATGGACGATGAGGAAGATGAGATTCATCATTCCTTCATCCACTCTCTTGGGCGAAAAGTGTTGCAAGGCAAATGATTCCCTGGCAGTAGTACGTTGATTGAGGACTCGGGGGTGACCAACTATAGAAAGATTACATGCAGCTGAGCCTACGGTTGGGTGGAGAGTCATTCCCAAAACTTTGTTGCGGTTAGCGGGATTCAAATAACATTCAACTCCGAAATCACAAGTAAGGAATATCATCACCACAGGTAAGTTGTCTTTGCTTGTGTTTTTAGAAATTCTATGTTAATCAGTGGAATAGTTGAGTGTTGATTACTAATCACATGATTAATCTCATTAATTGCATATTTTAATTTTGGGGTTGTTACGTTATCTCAGACTTGTGCAAACCAATCAATGAGAAGAGAAGAAGATGTTTGGTTGGTGATGTCCAAATGAGCTCTAGGTCACTTGTATTTATAGGATTCCATGGGTATCCAACAATGTCCATTTGATGTTGAGGCCAACTTGTCCAAATGTGCATGTGTGGGTACATAAATTCAAAATCCAACTTTTGCTTGTCCAAACGAGGTGATCTTTAGGTCGATTTCGGTCCCCTAAAAAAGAGGAATTCAATTCCATCATCATTCCATCACATGAGTTGTCCAATGTGGAATTTGAACGTAGCATATTTTAACACTCCCTCTTAACTAGGGAAGATTCCACCCGTCGAAATCTGTCCATCTATCAATATGTCATCATGTCGTCGTATGTCCCATCTATGCTCAACTTTATCTGCTGAAAAATTCTCGAATCTAAAGAGGAAGAATCACTAGGGAGCAAAATCTACCACCCTCTCTCCATCGAGCTACTATCCAGAATCTTTGTCAGTGGGATACTACTCGAAATCTCATGGGGGAGCTACTACTACAACCCCATATAGAGCAATAGGTGATGTAGGGGAGCCACTACTCAACCCATATTATTGCCTACTGATCTTCCCAACAATGACCCTTAAGATTCATGTGGTAGAACACCTGCATCATAATCCTAGCTTGGATGAGATACCCGACTTACCAAGAGGTAAGCGTCACACACCTCCAAGCCTCCTCAACCCAGGGACAATCCCAACAAGCCTAGCTTGTTGGTATGATGCAATCTGGGGTATAATTTGCAAAGACCAATATAGGGTGAGCTACTACTCCAACCCTATGGGTAACAGATAGGGGTGAAACCCTATTGTCCAGAGACCCCTCAACCCCAGGAGCCTTCAATCTCAATTCCTCACCCTAGGAGCTCAAACAAGGGGGAAGAGTTGGCTCAGTGTGCTCGATCAACGATGCCCCTTATCAGGAATGGGAACATCCATCAGTCCAAGCTGCTCTATAAAGACCAAGAACTTCCCTTTCGGTAAAGCCTTGGTGAGAATATATGCAATCTTCTCATCAAAGATATCATGGTAGATCCAAGACTGAAACAACATCCAGATGTAGTCTTTCCATTGATAACATTTCCTTCCTAGTTAGCATCAGTGTATCCATGAAGTCGAACATCTCCGATAAAGGTTCTCAAACCAAGTGTGATCGTCCCATGCAAATATCTCAAAATGTGTTTGGAAACGGTCTAATGTGCATGAAGCGGCTCGGTCATGAATTGACTCAATGTGTTCATTGCATAGCATATGTCTAGATGAGTGTTCACAAGGAACATCAAAGTCCCAATCAACTCTCTATACTCAGATGAATTCACCAAATCGGGTCCTGCAACTTCTCCACATAACTTCTTGAAGTTCATTTCCATTGGTGTTGTCATGGACTTGCATTCTTTCATTCCAAATCTCTCTAATAGCTTGACACCATATTTTACTTGTGAAAGGAAAATCTATCCGGGCCTTTGCCACACCTCAAGGCCTAGAAAGTAGTGCATAAGTCCAAGGTCCTTCATCTCGAATTCAAGGCTAGATCCCTCTTACACTCAATTATCAGAGGCTCACTACTTGTCAAGAATAGATCGTCAACATATAAAACCAAAACCGACGACATACCTTAGACTAACTTGAAGTAGAGGTTGGGATCAACATTTCTTCTTGTGAATCCCAACTTCATCAAATAACTGTCTATGTAGGCATACCATGCTCTTGGGGATTGCTTTATACCATACAATGCCTTCTTTAATCTACAAACATGTGTCTTTTGATCCTCTACTTCAAATCCTTATGGTTGTTAACATACACTTATTCTTGTAACATGCCACAGAGGGATGCAATATTTATGTCCATCTAATGAAGGGTCCATCCTTAACTTGCGACAAGGGAAACTATCGAACTAATGGTTGTATATCAAGCCATAGGTGAAAATATATCGTCATAATATTCTCCCTCTTTCTATGATAATCCTCAAGCCACGAACCTTGCCTTGTATTTTTCAATGCTACCATCAACTCCATGCTTGATCTTGAATAACCACTTTGAAGTTAACATAGATTTCCTCTTCAGTCTTGGCACAACATCCCATACATCATTCTTCATAATTGATTCATATTATTCAGCCATAACATATTTCCAAACTTTTTCTTTTACGACTTCTTCAAATGTGGAAGGTTTAACTTGAATCATAGTACTCATGGCTGCAACATATCCCTGGTACCTGCATGGTTGCTTCCTTTCTCTAAATCATCTTCGAACGGGAACCTGTTTTTCATGATCCTGTAGAGTGTCACATAGCCAAAGTGGTCTCTTCCTAGTGGGAGGATTACATGGAGGAGAATCTAAAGGATTCATGGGCTCCATTGAATCATCAAAAATATTTGTCTTAGATTCAGGCATGGAAGGACCATCCAAAATATCCATATCATCATTCTTCTCAGGAGGAGGAGGAGGAGGAAGGTCCCCTGCTTTTCCAAGGTTGACATCTTGATCGAATGTAACATCCCTACTAATTTCGACCTTCCCTTAACCAGGAATATATATTCTAAGTGCTTTAGAATTTTCACAATATCCAAGAAACACACCTTTTATTCCTGTAGCTTCCAATTTGTTCCTTTTCTCCTTTGGCACATGGAAATATACGAGACATCCAAATATGCAGAGATGACCAATGTCGGGCTTGACACCTGTAAATACTTCTTTGGGGGTCTTGTTTTCTAAAGCTTGATGAGGCACCCTGTTTTGGACATATACAACAACATGTGAAGCTTCGACCCACAAGAACTTAGGCAACTTTTGATCTTGGAGCATTTCTTGGGTAGCTTCTACTATAGACCTATTCTTCCTTTTATCTAGACCATTTTGTTCGAGATTATATGGAACAATTGTTTCCTTCTTGATACCTTCCTTCTTGTAAAAGTCAATGAACTCATTTGAAATATATTCTCCACCATTATCGGACCTGAATATTTTTATCTTTCCTTGTTTGATTTTTAACCAATGCTTTAAACTCCTTGAATGTTTTGAAGGCTTCATCTTTATGATTCAAATAGTATATCCATGTATTTCTTGAAAAGTTACCAATGAATGTGATGTAGTAGAGATAACCACTAATAGAGTGCACAGGCATCAGACCACATATGTCAGAATGAATGAGATGGAGGATGTTAGTGGTCTTGTTCTTGCCAGAGGGGAATGGTCCCCTTGTCATCTTCCCACTCACACATCCTAGACATACTCCATCATGTTGATCTTGAGCCTTTGGAATCCCTGAGACCAATTTCTCCAATTTCGGAAGAGCATCATAGTGTAGATGTGCCAACCTTCGGTGCCATAGTTCGTTTAGATGATTAGTATTATGAACCAATGCTAGTAGTGGTCCCCAATGTGAATGTATTTCTTACAGGTGATCCAATAGGACAAGAAATAACTTTTCCCTTGATGAAGGCAACCCTCATCCCTTTGTCTTCCATACTAATACCAAATTCTTCTTCAATCCAGGGACATACATCACATCATGTAGCAATATAGAGTCTCCAAAATTCAAATGAAATTTGACGAACCCAAAACCTTTAACGGGATGAATGGAGTTCTCTCCAAGAATGATTTTCAAATTTGACTACCTCTCTACCAAATTAGAGAGAACTTCCTTATAACCAGAGAAGTGATGAGTGGCCCCAATATCAACCAACCAACTATCCCGTGAATCTGGAGGAGATGAACTAGTAAGCGTAGAAATGAGAATATATTTATATTGATGCACAACATTACATTCATACCTGAAGAATTTTGACTTCTTTTGAGGATGAAGATCTTCTTCATGGTCACTTGGAGCATCTCTTCTTCTTCTTTCATATCTTCCATAACGGTCATTTATTCGGTCATCTCTCCTTCTTTGATCATTGAACATGTTATTGTTTCTTCTAGTATTGTAGCTTGGTCCATTATTCTTCTTGGGGCACTCTAGAGCATAGTGGCCTTTCTTATGAAAATTGTAGCATTCAATGTTCACAAATTCCTTTCTTCTACTTGCATTTCGAGGAGAAGGCTTTCTTGATGGATCTCCTTTCCCTTTCTTCTTCTTCTTATCATGAGTGATGAATGCAACGAGCTCTCCTTCTTCATGTTTTTAGATTCTTCCTCTTGATATCATCCTTGACTTTCTTGAGTGAGATTTTCAACAATTTCATCAAATGATGGGAGGACATTGTTGTTACTTATGGCAGTGATGAAGGTTTCCCAAATAGGAGGGAGACCTCTTAGAGTCACGATCACTAATTCCCTTTCAGACTCAAATTCTCCAACTCTTTGCAACTGATCTTTAAGACGTGATATCCTCATTATGTAGGATTGCACAAACCCTCCTTTGTTCATCTTGGTGTCTTTGAGTTGATGTTTCAAGGAGATTATTTCATTCAAATTGTTGAATTCATACATGCCAACTATCTTATCATATATGTCTTTAGATATTCTCAAGTTTCCAACACATGAAAGTAAATTATCTTGTAAACCATTAACTATAATTTGCTTTGCTTTTAACCCACCTTCTCATGCTTGTTTTTGACAACATCGGAAGCATTCTTCAGAGGCTAAGGTACTTTTCCTTGAATGTAGTCCAAAACATCATTGTTATCAACTATGATCTCCAACCTGACTTTCCATGCAGAAAAATTGGATGATTCACCCAACTTCTCATCACTTTTGAAGAAGGAAGTCATCTTGACTTTGACTAGATCGACTCTTCCAACTTTCCAAAGATGATTGCTTCAAAGCTTGTCTCCTTTTGGGATTCTCCTTCACCTTATCTCTGATACCATGTTAATTTTCAGATTGTTCTATGTTGTATCAATTACTTTAGCCCAATTCCACACTCCAATTAACAATGTTTCCAATTACAATTAGTCTTTCCATTCATCAATAGTAATTGAAGATAGAAAAATAAATGCAATGACAAAGGAGACAATCAACACATCAACAAGAGACACCATATTTGGTCAAAGACCAGGGAAAAACCCCGCTAGGGGGAAAACCCTTTGAAATTATTCTTCTATTAGATTGTCATAAAATGTTCAACAAAGAGTACAATGAGCCTAATACAATATCAACAATACAACCCAATAACATTCAGAAACAAGTTTCCAGTGTCAGATTATATCAGAGACAACTTCTCTAATCTTCAGTTAACTGTAGATTACTTTGGTCAATGGTCAATTTCAGACAAAATCCCAGCCACATGCATGAGGGGCCGTGAGAGAGACTATAGGATCCAAACTGCTCCCTTGATGCATATGTGCAAATGACTATAGCCGAAACTGCTCTGTGACAAGCTTGCAACTATAGCCCAGAAACCCTAGATTAGCTGCGAGCCTCGAACCCTGAAATCTTGAACCTTTGCAAAATTCTTTTGTCGACCTTGCCTCAGACTTGTGCGGACCAATCAATGAGAAGAGAAGAAGATGCTTGGTTGGTGATGTCTAGATGAGCTCTAGGTCACTTGTATTTATAGGCTTTCTTGGGTGTCCAACAATGTCCATTTGATGTTGAGGCTGACCTGTCCAAATGTGCATGTGTGGGTACATAAATTCAAAATCAAACTTCTTCTTGTCCAAACGAGGTGATCTTTAGGTCGCTTTTGGTCCTCTCGAAAATAGGAATTCAATGGCATCATCATCTCCATCATATAAGCTATCCAAGGTGGAATTTTACTGCAATTGCATATTTTAACACGTTTAACTAGAGTTTGCACTTATCCAAAATTTAAGAGCTTCATTTGTATTTTTTTTCTTTCTACCATCTAAAGGCTAGAAAACCACCTAGACATTAGTTCCAAACACTAGAAACTAGACCTTGAAGATTGAGATCCCGGGTCCAAAGAGGATTATATCTAAAGGGAAGGGGGTAGTAATTAGTAAGGGAGAAGAGGGGGAGGGTGATAGGATGATGATAATCTTGAACAGGGTAAGATGTGGGACAATGGAGTGATATTTTATTCTAAGAGGGAGCTATTGGGTATGAAAAGGTCAAAACTGGTCATAATATGACTTGGGCCAAGGAGCCTATTTGACTAGATAAATTTTCCTCCATAGTGCTTGAGATTCACTAATTCCGGAGAGGAAATTAAGTCCTTAATTTTTCTCTAGAGTGGTTTTTGATTATTGAGCCCCTCTCTTTTCCCTAATTGTATAATGTGATGTTGAACTTGCAAGCTAGAATGTTGTTGGATTCCCATTTAGTATCTTTCATATTTAGTAAGGAGGACCAATAGGCTAGTTTATCAAGGTAAGAATTTGGCACATAAAAAATGATAAAATTGACAATATTATCTAAGGGAAGGTGAATAAGACAAAATTCTAGTCAATGTGTTGAAACAAGGACCCGAGTTAGCTGAAATTGCGAGGGTGACCACACTATGCACAAGCTTCACTCTATGCACAAGCTTCACGAGGCTTCTCTTGAGCTAACTTCTTTAGCCATACTGTTTTTCCAGGTTGTCTTACATTTGTGGAGGATAATTGAGTTCATTTTATTCTCCTGAAGCATGTGGATTTGGGGGTTTTATGTTCTGATTAGATTTTTTTTATTGAAGTCCATTTTTCTTTTCTTCCCAGACCTCCACAATGCCAAGAGATGTCTTTCATCATTTATAATTTGATTTAGGGGATTCTCCCAAGGGAGGTACATAATTGCTTTGAAATTTGGAGCTTCTAATGTTTCAATTATAGAAGCCTTCAATGGTATGACTAACGCTTTGTCACTATTAACTTGTTCCTCTCATTTTTCTCTATTGAATTTCCTTCCCACCTTACTGTTGAGCTCGCTTACTATTGAATCCTTTGTTATTTCATCTTATGGTTTATCTTCTCCTTTGTTATTGCTCGCCCTATGATTGAACAAGCCTAATGCCCAATCTTGGAGATCTTGAAATTTTTTGAGGTGGAAGGCCTTTCCTCTTAGGAAGGGGAGATTACAAGATTAGCAGGGGAAAATGTGCAGTGCCCCGCTCTAGTTGATTGATAGTGATATGACATTAACATTTATTTAGCCCTAAGGCCCGCACTTTATTCTTTGAGGACCTCAGGTTGAGGATCCGGACACATGACTCTATTATTAGTGGTTGTGATGTTTATGAATGTTATCCATTGATATTATGATGAAGATAACATTAATGGTTATGTATGTTATCTATCGGTATTATGATGATTGTAGCATTAATGGTTATGCATGTTCTCTATTGATATCATGATGATATTAGCATAAATAGTTATGTTTGGTCTCTATTGAATTTATGATGATGATAACAGTAAAGGATATGTATGCTCTCTATTGATATCACGATGATGATAGCTTTGATGGATAGGTATGTTTTCTATTGATGTTACAATAATAATAGCTTTGATGGATGTGTATGTTTACATTGATGTTATGATGATGATAGCCATGATGAATGTGTCCCCTATGTTAGCTGCTTACATTAGTTCCGGTTCACAATGAACAATGATGCGAATGGCTAGGTGATGTTGATGATGCTATTATGACAATGACTAACATTGAGAAACCTTGTTACTAATGATTATTGAGTAGGCAGGAAACCACCAAAGGCACTCGCATATGATGAGTTGATGACACCTGGTTTGATGAAAATTAATATTTTGTCTTTGAAATTCTATGTCAATTTTGAAACCTGTTATATGTGTATATATATATTCTGATGATATGTTAGTGGTTGCAGGCACATATTAGTTGCTTGGCCGAATAACTCACATATGGGTGGTGGAGTTGTACAGTTGGATGGAACTGCATGGGAGGGGTGGGATAGTGTCCCTGATCTCACCCACTAGCACTCTCGCCGTGACTTGGGCTGGAAAGTTTGAAACACCTTCGCCTTGAAGATCACGATGTCGTGGGGACAAGTCCCAAATTTGGGTCGCTCATGAGGATTTTACTGGGGGGTGCGCATCAAGGAAGATTCATTGATCCTCGACACCCATTAGTCTCACTATAGCAGACAACATAAGAGATGATAGTGGACTCTGTCGTTGCACCTATACTTTCCCCTCGTAGCCACTAAATGCTTGAAGGGGAAGTGGCATGGCACCCTTGGAACTTCAAGGGAATTTCTTGAAGGGCATGACCAACTTGGCACCCTTGGCATCACAAATAAACTGTTAGGCGTGACACCCTTGGAACTTCAAGGGATGTTCTTGCAGGGCATGACCAAAATTGGCACCCTTAGAATCATTAAAAATAAATAAATTAATAAATATAATCAAACATTTTCTAATATTAATTATATGATTCCACTAATTTTTGAAAATCATAATGTTAACAAATTGGCTCAAGAAAACAATAAGTATATTGTATGTCATCATAAGAGATTTTATACACTTTGAAAACTATTTAGGTTGATGCTTATTTTTAAGAAATTGTACAATAACAAATAATACAACTTATTGGACTAAGACCACCATATGCATTGAAAAAATTCAGAAACCTTACCTTTGAGAGTGTAACATTAAGAATCTCATGATAAATATGCTAGACATTCACAAGCTAGTTAGTAAAATAATAATAATGAAGAACCAACCACAAACACACACAAAATTAATTATAGATAGCCATGAAAAAAACAATTTAATCTTAGCAAAGAGCACATGGGTGAGCCTATCACTAGGACAAGTAAAATTTTCATATTTGAAAGGCTAAATCTCAAAATGGGATGGAAAACACTTTGAAAATATGCATAGCCTAGGTATTTGAGGCTCCAATGATTCGTAACTCTCCACTCAATCTTTCCTTTATAGAAATGAGAAGTGGTTGATGATGATATTGGTTACATTTTAATTAATTTAAATAATAAATCATAATGTTTAAACCTACATAATATGAAAGGACTATGAGTTTAAGTCCTAATAAGATGTCGGGGTAATGATACCATGGGTCCCACCACCTTTTGTTGAGAAACTAAGTGCAATGTAGTTTAACACTTAATTTGTCTTATTGATAATTAATTGTGAATATTAGATGTCTTCTTATTACTTATTATGTCTTCTTGATCAAGAAATTATACAATAGTTCAAAACATAAAGATCAGAATGAGACAAGAGACACCAGAAATTAAGCCAGAGGCTAGGGCAAAACCCACCAGGGGAAACCCAACAGTCCTTCTCTTATAGAATTAGATTAAAATGAGATATATCCAAGACCAAGACCAAGAACAAATTGACACCAAGATACCAAGCCAAGCCCTCCTCCATGTCTCCTCCAAAAGTTAAAGTCAACGCAGGTCAAACTCAGAATTTCGGTCTTGTAGTAGAGGCCAAATTTTGGTTTGCAATTACCTCATAAAATTCGACCTGTTTCCATAAAAATTTCGTCTGCATGTGTGAGCTACAATAGGGTAAATTTTGGTATTCTTCTTTTGTTTTGACTCCCTTCTCTCTCCTTTGACTTCAACCTTCGTCTTCATTAGGTGCAAAATATACTATGTGATGTGTTGAATGAATGAACTCTCCAAGAGTTTGAACTGTCTCTTATATACAATTGTCCAAGAGGGTCGAATAGGTGCCACTGGGAGGGCTAGGATGACTTGGTAATCTTATGGGATTATGACTTAAAAATAAAATTCAAATTCTTTTTCTTACAATTATCCAAATGGGACATGACTGAAATAAAATTTTGATTTGACTCAAAATAAATTCTTTTCCCTTTTGATTCTAAGCATGAGGAAATTGCTTTGAAAAAATATAAATATAATAAATATAATAAATACATCAATGATAAATTTACGTTATGAAGACCAAAACTAGTTACTTCAACACCCCCTCTTAATTAGGGAGGTATTCATAATGACTCATAGGGATAATCAAAAGTTAAAATATTCATATAATAAAGGATCCATAATGATAAAAATCATTATAAACATCATCATGACCAACATTGTCAAATTACCAAGGCCTTGACAAGTAAGCTCTATCTCTCCACTAGATCAAAGCACCATGTTGGGAGGCATTCAATAGGACACCACACAACTGCCTCTTTGAGGCACATACTCCACCTAGGTTCACCAAAGTATGTCCTCCACATGATCATTTCCTAATCCGTTGTCACAATACTTGACACAAGGAAATGTTAGTCCTTTAGACCATTCTTATACAAAGTCAATGTACTTGACTTACAACTATTAGTCCTAGTCATTGTACACAACTCAAGAATGTTGGTCCATGATGATTATCCAATCTACCATTCTCCTTATTTGTGTTCATGTGGTTGACTTATGATTGTTAGTCCTGGCCACAGTACATGACACATGGAGAACTAGGTGTTCATCCTCCTTCTCAATCTGGGAGGAGATATCCACAAGCCCAAGCTTGTCTCGAAAATGCTCATGCTTTCCCTTAGGAAGGGACTTCACGAATACATCAGTTACTTGTTCATCAGTGGAGATACACTGTAGCTTCATAGCTCCATCCCGCACCATGCTTCGAATGTAGTGGAACTTGATCATAATGTGCTTCGACTTTGCCTGAAATACCAAGTTTTCTGTCAACTTTATACATCTTTGATTAGCACAACGTATTATAGTTGAATCCAATACTCCTTCAAACAAATTAGCAAGCAATTTACAGAGCCAAACTGATTCATGAATAAATTCACTTGCTACCATATTTTCAACTTCAACAATACTTAGTGCAACCAAATGTTGTTTGCCACTCATCCAAGAAACCATAGCGGGTCCGAAACATAAAAAATAAATGTAACCTAGTAATTGAATCTCATTTCCTACAACATATGTTAAACAATGATTTATGGATCCACTAATGTATCTCAAGATGTGTTTGCTACTATCCAATGATCATATCTGGGCTCCATCTCAAACTGGCTTAGAGTATTTACAACAGAGCATATATCTAGTCGGGTGTTCACTAAATACATCAATGAACCAATCAACTACGATATGACGATGGATAAACAAGATTTGAATTTGAACTTCTCAACTTCTTCAAATTGGTGATAATTTCTATTGCCATTGGTTTACAATCTATCATCCCAAATTTCTGTAGAATATTGATCACATATTTTCCTTGACCAAGAAATATTTTGCTAGGTTTCTTCCAAAGTTCAAGTCCCAAGTAATAGTGCATTAATCCTAGATCTTTCATGTCAAATTCAATTGGTAGTTCCTTATTACATTTAGGAATAAGATGCTACATAACTGTTATTAATAAGTCATCCACATATAGAAATATGATCACTAGTTCATTCCTTACTACCTTAGAGATTTGGATCTGCAATACTTTTGACGAAACCAAGCCTTATTAAATAGGCATGCATAAGAGTATACCATGCTATAGGAGCTTGTTTTGATCCATATAGAGATTTATTTAATATGTAGACATGGGATTCCTTCCCATGGACTTCAAATCCCAGAGGTTGTTTAATATAAACTTCTTCGCCAATTTTACCATTGAGAAAAGAGGTCTTCAAGTCCATTTGATGTATATTCCATCCCATGAAGTTATACTATATATAAGAGTTCTAATTGTTGTGTATCTAGTTGTAGGAACAAAAGTTTCATCATAGTCAACTCCCCCTTGTTAAGAGAATCCTCTAGCCACAAATATTGCCTTATATTTGTTGATGCTTCCATCAGCTGCATGCTTAATCTTATAAACCCACTTTGAAGTCACAACAGATGTACCCTTTGTTCTAGGAATGATTCCCCATACATCATTCTTCATTATTGATTAATATTCTTCCATCATTGCATTCTTCCATACTTGTTGTGCAACAACCTTTCCATAAGTAGAAGGTTATGATTCAATGAGTTTGGTCATAAATTCTATATAACCAGTGTACCTTTTGGGTCTCTTTCTTTCTCTGAATGTTCCTCTTGGAGCTACATGTCCTTTAACTTCTTGCAAAGTTGTTCGAGTCAAGCAAGTCTCTTTTTGGTTTATGGAATGATGAAAAGTTCTATAGGTTCACTTGGTCCTTCTGGTTCTTCATGATGATCAATTGAGGGTTCTCAAGAATTGATTTTTCTTGGAATTTCTTCATTAGGAAAGACAAGTCCTTATTCATCAGACTCAATGGGGTGTTGTCGCTGCAACAAACACCCTCCAAATTTTTTCCTACAATTGAATTTTGGAGCCTACTTGTGATCCTATGATTCGTCATTCCTTGATTGTTATAAGTCATTTCATGATTGGTTGATGATTTGTTAAGTGCTTAAGTCTTCCTTTGAGGTTCTAATTGTTGAAGTCACTTGCTCATACATGCTTAGATTTCAATGCATTTACAAGCGCTCTCCTTTCAAGCAAGCCTAGCAGTCAAAGCACACCCTCGAAAGTTAAGCAATTGCGTAAACCTTACTGAAAGTGTCTGTGTAAATGTTGAAGATAATGACTGCACAAATGATGAGGACAATGAATACGCAAATCTATGTGGACGATGAATGTGTAGTCCCAAGAGAGCGCTTGTGCATTCTTTGAGAACATTGATTGTGCAGTTCCTAAATACAGAGATTGCATAATCCTTTTTGACAATTAGTGCACAATGCCAAGGTTGACAATTCCCTCATTGTTGGTTGCAATTGTATCATCACTCGGGTAAGGTTTCATAACTATTACTTTTATGCACTTGGTTTTCATTAGTGTTGTTTTCACTTTTGTAACTGTCGTTTTTGCTTGCTTTCACTTTCATAAGTGGCTTTTTTGTGTTCTCTTCGCTATAACATGTGTCACTTTCACTTTCTTTAGCTTTTGCAAGTGCCGTTTTCATGTTTTCTTATGGTCACAACTATCGTTTTTGATGATTTTCACTCCTGCATGTGTCACATCCTAGTGCATAACTAAAGGCTTCTCTAGCACATTCTTCTACATTAGTCAATAATATATATCATAAGAATACACGTTAGACACTTCCCCACAACTTGGCACATTGTTTGGTTGCAGTCGACACTCTTGTCATTACTTTTATTCTAAGTGTTTAAAAGTGATGTTTCAACTGTCACACTTAGAAATAAGTGTCACTTTGCTGTCGTTTCAAGGTATGCATGTGAATTTTGAGTTTATGGCATGTGTTGATGTTATCTGAGTTTGAGATCACCATTTCATGACTTGATTGCATGTCTTATTATCTCTTTCCTTACTAATCCCACACTTATCCATTCTAAAGCCTTCACTATATTTGCAACTTGCTCAATCTTCAGACAACCTTTCTCCCTCCTAGAACTACGCACTGCACATTCCCAGGCCACAATGCAACCCCTTTGTCTCTTGAAACTGTGCATTGCACAATCCTAGAATAAAATCTCCCTCCATCTACGCATTGAGCAACATTAGAACTTAAGCCATCAATTCATTTTCTGACCTTGTTTATTGCACAATCCTTGTTCCCTACTTCCCTATATTGCGCATTTTGTAGTTCTAATCAATAGTTAGGCCTCTTTGTGTCACTAACTTTCCTAATTGTGTAGTTGCCTAAGCCTTCTCCTTAGTCATTACACATTTCACAGTTCCACTGAGAAATTCTGCCTCCTTATCTCTATGTCTTGCCCAATTGGGTAGTTCCCCTCATCAATAGAGCCTCCTATTTCACATTGTGCAGATCCAGTGAGAAATGAGTCACTGAGCTTCTCAACTACGCAATTCATTAAGCATGTCCCCATTCATTGCGCATTGTGCAATTATAGTGACTAGTCCTACTGATTGAGATCCATCACTGTGCAATCCTTTTCCATAGCTTTCTCCCTACTGCATATTGCACAGTTCCAGTAGACAATGAGGCCTTCCTTAGGCCCTATGTTGCCTAACTGCACAATCCTTGTCTCCTTCTTGGGCACTTCTCACCGCACATCATCAATCAACAAGCTTAGTACCTTGCTTTCTGGACTCCCTCACTACACAAGAAGATTTGTCAAGCCCTCCTATACTGCGCATTACACAGTTCTAGTCAATAAAGAGGCCTCCCTGAGTTCCTAGATCCCTCAATTATTCCCAACCACTCGCCTTCAAAACATTGCAAGTTGCCTCATCTCAATCAACATCTTCCATGAATAAGATTAGGTAGATTAGATGGTTTCCAGACTGATTTTAGTTTGGCATGAGTGGTCTCCATTTGCAGGTATCATCATAAAAACATGATAGGGTAATGTTTAAGAGAGGCCATCAAGGAGAGGCTACATGAGAGCACATGTGAATAAGAAGAAGAGGAAATACCATCATTAAGAACATAAAGGAATCTTGGATCAAGACAAAGAAGCTAACTTGGAAGGTTCCAACATTCACCTAGACCCTTTGGAGGGTGAAGATAGAGAGCACGCAAAGATATATCATGGAGAAGTCAAAGTTAAAGCAACAAAGAGAGCAACTTGGCATTGGCACATCACTATGAAGTTTCATATAATCTTTATGCCTTGTAAAAGTGTCATCATAATTTCATATGTGTCAATGGATCTTGCCACATGATGTGGAGTGTAATTATGTATTTTAAAAAAGAATGACAAAATGTAAATATGTGGAAGTATAAGAGTCACATGTGGACTAAAGAGTCACTAGGAAAAGTGCAAGGTTCATATGAAAGCACAAATGTCATGTAAGAAGTTGAAAAATCATAGTAGAAGCTCAATAGTCACGAGGGAGGTCAAGAGTCACATGGGAGGTGGAGAGTCATCTCATTTGTTATAAATACACTTTCATAACTCAATCAAATGGAATTTTGGAACTTGAATTTTTCACTTTGGCTTCTCTAGTTTGGCATAAGAGAGAGAAGATATTTCTTTGGAGTAGAAAGTGGTGACTTAATGTTCCACTATTGGTACTAGTGTGGCAACATTGTAATTGTATATCTTGGCACTTCCACTTAACATATTAAACTCTTTGAGTCGACACATTTTCATGCACATGTTGTGAATGCTTGTGAGACTACTCTTTTATTGTTTACGATGTATGCTTATGTTAACATATACTAATGAAAATGACCTATTTTGTTGGCTTTAGTATGCATCTTGTTGAATGTGCGTTGTTACTTGCTTTTATGATCGTTGTTGTCTTGTGAACTACTTTACAGGTTAACTAACGATCTCTTTCCATGCTCTTGTGTGTCTCTTTTAGGATAGTACTATTACTTTTATTCTAGAGACTCACTCTCTCTTTCCTTGCAAGGAAAGTACCATATATGCATTTCAATTGTATGCCTCACAGTGTCAACTTAATTTCTTGTTTCAAAGAATGTTGCATAATCTCTTATGTTGATAATTGCAACCAAGGAAAATTCATAAGAGTAATGGAAACTGACCGTATTTCTGGTTGGGACTCCTACTCCAAACGGTGTGAAGTCTAATTGGGACTTCATACTAGGGAGACCTCATTGGTTGACGGATTTCCAACACCGTCAACATGGGGGTATCATTGGACGTATTTTATGCAATGCTTTAATCAAATGTGACATCTTTGCTTACTTCAATATGACATTGTTCTTTGATGTAGATTTTATATGCTTCAAATGAATTGTTGTAGCCAATGACGATTCCTTTCATGCTTGCAGGATCCAAGTTCTTTATCTTGTCCTTGGGAATATGAATGTAGAACAAACATACACAGATTTTGAGGTGATCAACATTAGGCTTCTTTCCAATAAAATCTTCTTTTGGAGTTATGCCACCAAGAATTATGTGAGGGCTTCTATTTTGAGTGTATACTATGGTCATAAAGGCTGCTCCCCTTGGGAAGACCTTGATCATGTATCATAGCTCTTACACATTCTTCGATAGATTGATTCTTCCTTTCAACTACACCATTCTATTGGGGATTATAGGGAACTATCAACTCCCTCTTAATCCCAACTTTTTTGCAAAATGCTACAAGTTCTTTAAATGTATATTTACCTCCATTATTAGATCTTAAGGCCTTGATCTTCTTTTCTATCATATTCTTATCTTTGGATTTGAACTCTTGGAACTTGTAAAACACTTCATCTTTAGAATTCAATAAATAGATCCAAGTATTTCTATAATAGTCACCAATAAATGTTACATAGTATAGATGACCACCAAGTGATTTTTTTTCCATTGGGTAACACACATCAGAGTGGATTAGGTCCAAAATTTCCTCGGCCCTTGAGTCACTGCTAGGAAACGGATTTTTGACATTTTTTCCAAGAGCACACCCTCAATAAACTCCTTCATGTTCTTGTTTCAATTGGGGCATACTTGTAACCATTTGACTCAAGGATGGAAATATCTTGTAATGGAGATGACCATATATTCTATGCCACAACTCACATGGATTGATGTCAATGTGTGCTAAAGCTTGAGGAGGAGGAGTTAGAAGTCTATACAACCTCCACTCACAAATCCCAATATTTTTAGCACTATCTATACTAGATCCCTTAGCCCAAACAACCACCTTGTCATCAATACTGCTATCCTGCCACCTTTATCTTCTAAACAAGAAATAGAAAGTAAATTCTTTTTCAAACATGGAACATAGAGGATGTTGTTGAGATGAATGTTCCCACCAGGTTCCAGCTTGATGGAGGTAGATCCAATGCCTTTAACTAGATAACTATTTTGGTATCCCAGTTCAACCTTGTGAGAGGGGCTTCCTTTTGATAGAGTGTTGAGATGTGCATGTTGTCCTGTCATATGCCTTGAAGCTCCAATATCGATTACCTGTGTGTTTTCATCTTTAATTGAATCTATAAGAGCAGAGTAGTGACTTCCATCCTCGACTTCCTTGGATATAGACAATTTTGAAACAAAGGTGATGATATATCCTTTGATGGATTCATGGAGAACCCTTAAATCCTTGAGATCACCTTTCATGTATTTGGCCATTGGAAGAGAAAGAGAGATACTAAAAATATGTCTTCAATGAGGAGTGCCAACAATTTGTGATCTTCAAGCTTTCTTCCTTTACCTTAGCTCTAATACTATGTTAAGCAACCAAGTGCAATTTAGTTTAACACTTAATTCCTCTTCTTGATAATTACTTGTGAATATTAGATGTCTTCTTATTACTTCTTATGTCTTCTTCATCAAGAAATTATATAATTTTTCAAAACATAAATATCACAATGAGACAAGAGACACCAGAAATTAAGCTAGAGGCTAGGGCAAAATCCACAAGGGGAAAACCCAACAATCTCTCTTATAGAATTAGATCAAAATGAGAGATATCCAAGACCAAGACCAAGACCAAACTGCCACCAAGATACCAAGTCAAACCCTCCTCCAAGTCTCCTCAAAAAGTCAAAGTCAACACTAGTCAAACTCATTCAAATATGGTCAAACTTAGAATTTCGTTCTTGTAGTAGAGGCCAAATTTCAGCTTGCAATTACCTCAGAAAATTCAGCCCTTTTCAACAAAAATTTCATCCACACGTGTGAGTTGCAATAGGGTAAATTTCGGTATTCTTCTTATGTTTTGACTTCCTCCTCTCTCCTTTGACTTCGACCTTCTTCTTCTTTGTTAGGTGTAGAAGATACTATGTGATGTGTTGAATGAATGAGCTCTCCAAGAGGCCGAACTATCTCTTATATATAATTGTCTAGGAGGGTTGAATAGGTGCCACTTGGAGGGCTAGGCCGACTTGTCCAAGGAGGGTCAACTTGGTCATCTTGTGGGTTTATGACTCAAAAATAAAATTCAATTTTTTTTTCTTACAAATATCCAAATGGAGCATGAATCAAATAATTTTTTCTTTTGACTAAAAATAAATTATTTTGACTCTTTTGACTCTAAGCATGCAGAACATGCTTTGATTAAAATAAAAATATAATAAATATAATAAACACATCAATGATAAATTTACATTATAAAGACCGAACCTAGTTACAACTTCAAAACTTTAAGTGATCATTTACCTTAGGCTTCATGATTAATGTTTAATTATTTCAATTAATACACCATGAAAACAAAATTGCCCCACAATTTTAGAAATAAATTGTACCTCAAATATTTGTCATATCCCCTTTTACCTCAATGACCCATTATCAAGTAATAAACATCTCTTTATAACCCCATTATCCATAAGAATGGACAAATTTCAACGAGTATCAAATATTCACCTTATTCATACAAGTTAATTGAACCCATTAACATGGAAATTTTATTCATAAAACATTTAATTCCTCATTAACACTCCAAGCCATTAAAATAAACAAATATGAAGCACCATTAATATAAATATAATGTATATATTCTTATAACCATGTTATCATAACAATAGACATGGAAATGCCTTTCAAAATAATAGACACCATTAATATAATTCACTTGACATGAGCTGCTATAAATCATAACAACCATCCTCATAAATATCATCCATTATGGTAAATCCATTAGAAATTAACCCAATACTAAATCTAAATCCATTAGAACATACCTACACATTGACTGTTATGAAATATACTCTACTTCATTAAAATTGTAATTCCCATAAGACATCAACATAAATTCCATAAAAATATTAAACAAATATAACATAAATAACCCAAATTATCACCATCGAGATCATTGTAGAGAACAATATACAACAACTAGTGCTATGTCAGATTATCACCAAAATTTTGCCTTGAAATAGAAAATGTACGTTAGGCCAAATAATACAAAATTAAAAGTTCTAGGATATAAAGTCCAATAAGGTTATGACCATAAAACACAAGTGTATAAAACATATGGATCAATAAAAACCATTATTTTGCCAACCTCAACCTCCAACTGTTTGGATGGGTTAACATCAATTGTTTGAGAGTGAGTAGACTTTACATATTATAGTTTTAGGGAAATTATACATTAGTTAATAGTGAATTTGAGAGATTATGTTATGTGTTTAATCATTCATTATGTTTTGTAATCATTTCCCAACCCATGATTTCATGGGGAGAAAAAACATGGGTATACCAGTTGTATGTTATATTTTGAATTCCAAACATTTTGTGTTAATGGAACTCATGATCAAATTCATAAGGAAGACTAATCATTGGCAAGTAGAGCATTTACATGGGTATCCCAATTGTATGCTATATTTTGAATTCCAAACATTTTGTGTTAATGGTGCTCATGCTCAAATTCATAAGGAAGACTAATCATTAGAAAGTGGAGGGTTTACATATTATGGAGGAATAGTAGTAGGGCTTTAAGGTTTACTCCCATTTCCATGCCTCCAAGGCCCGCTAATGTTCCTATCCCTTTCATTGATCACCAATATTCTCCAAAATTCAAAGCATTGGAACCTTTTTTTTCTCAAGGATCAAAATTAAAATATATTAAGAACTTCGCGATTATGTTTTTTCTCTTCCCAAAATTTCTAACCCTTACCTTTAGGAAATCCATCTAAATGCAAAAGGAAGGAAAGTGTTAAAACTAATTGGTCCACTTATAAATATCTACTTTCGCATGATATCAAAGAAACAACTTTTGCTTTCACGAATTCAATTTGCTCCTAGTTTAAACCTTGTAAACTTTTATGGGAAGTTTGGAAAAAAATTACATGGTTGGCAACATCTCATTTAAGCACAACCTTGAAACTAAAGAAGAATACGAATCCATTCAATTCAATTTGACTCTTTAGGCCTCCCTCTCCAAATTTCAAATAATTCACTAAAAAATCATTGCATGTAGTAAAAATGAAACCATATATCATACTAAAACTAATTAAGCAAAACTCAAGTGACCATAGGGTCAAAATTGCATAATCATGCTAAAGATGAAGCTTAATTTAAATTCATTTCAACTCCCTAAGGTGGCACAATAATAACACTTGGATTGACATGCAACAAAATGTAACCATCTCTACTATGGTATTTAGGCCCGAGGAAGAAATAATTTGTCAGAAGTGAATGAGAATAGATTTACATAGTCCAACCCAAAACTACTTTTAAAGAGACCACAATAGAGTAATTCTTTCAATAGTTTTGCATGTAATTGGATTGATGGTAATGCAATTCAAAAGATAAAGACCCAATATATTTCCTTCAAGGTCACATGGGGTCAAACCTTGGTGTTTCCCTTTTGAGATTCAATTTGTTTGATCCCAAACAAGAATGCATGCCTTGACTTTGGGAAAGGACCCAATTTTGAATTTTTTCGAATGATTTTGGTTGAAACACATGTATAACATGAGGCTATATTGTTTTGGAATCTAAACCTCAAGAAAAGGAAAATGACATGAGTTGTGCATATCCCTAAAAAACTAATTAGTAAACACTCCAAACTAGAGTCATTATAAAAGTCAAGCTATTGACATACATAGTCTTGTAAGTAATTTAATCATGACATTCCAAGGAAAAATAAGCAATTATTTTTCAGGGTTTAAATAAGACAAAGCTTTAGATCAATAATAAATCTCATCACATCCTAAAAACTTAGGAAATATAAGATATAAGATTTATATGGTGGGTTTCATTATAAGATTTGTTTGGAAATCTTATTGTATTTATCATTCTTGTCAATGTTTCAAACCTTTATCATGGTTGATCATTAGGAAAATGAGTCAATTTTGAGACAATCCATTCCATAAATATAAAAAATTGCGACTAGCCAAAAAATCACAATCTACATTATCTTCAAACACATATTATGTGATAGTTAAACCTTGACATGCCAATGAGATGCTCTATTTGTGGGTCTTTTGTTGTTGATGTAATAAAGGGACCTAATTTTCACTTCTATGTCTCTATCCCTATTCATATTCTCTAAATTTTTTAACTATTTCAAGAGCATCGCTAAACTTACACCTTAAGTAATGAATCTCTTTCACAAGCATTTCAACATTCCCTAGACATATGTGGTGCTTTTTCTTGAATAAGTGCCTCCTAGCACACAAGTGTGGTTTCATTCATTGCGTATAATGGCACTATGTTTCTTTATCCTAATCTTAAAGGATTGTACCATTTCTTTGATGTAAGACTTGTCACATGAGAAAAAAACAATGTAAACTCCCATTTATTAACAAGGATCTATGGTATCCTTGGCAAACTTCATTAATTACCTAATGTCATTGGGTGACTCAAAATGAATTTTTGACATACTGCCTTTTAAAAATGCTAGTAGTCTTATCTATCACACCTTGAATGTATAGTAAGAAAGACCCAAATGCATTCATACACCCAAATCACATGTCCTTAATAATGACTACATGACTTCTATATATACCTATTTGCACATTGCACACGTGGCCTCTTATTAGGCTAATCGTATTACATAGGTATTTACACATTACATGTGCATTTAAACCCATGTATGCCCCCTATTGGGGTTATGCCATATAAATTTAACCCCATATATGCTCCCATTGGGTTCATATCATAGGCCTTCTATTTGGCTATTTTGTTCCCTAGAAAGTCTACTACTAGCTTGACTTCCATTATTAGTCTTACACATATCTTTTTTTTTAACATCACTATATCTATAATCAATATTTCTAAATAATTTAATCAATTAATGTTTTCCTTCTTTGATATGACCGTCCTTTAAAACCTTGAGAGCTTTTGTAGTGATGGTGTTGATGACACAAATCTTTTGCCCAAGCTGATGTTGTGAATTTGCATGGAGGTTTACATGAAGGTGACCTTCGATATGGGTTTTTCTCCTAAAACCTTCATGCACTAAGGTCCCATCATATTTTTTGTTGGCCAATATAACAAAAACTTAACATAAATAAATCAAGTACACAAAGGAACATAGGAATAGAAAAAATATTTCTTAAGTTACAAAATGGAGAGAGCACATATCATTGATAGTAGATAAATGAAAAAAACCCTAAGTGCATGAACTTTGGAATGATTTAAATATTATTTAAGTCATTGATACAAAATTAAAGCATGATTTAAATTAAGTCAATAAGTGACATTATTCTTATACTTAAGTCTATACTCTACATGATCATGATTAACTATAGAAATCTAACATCCTCCCTTAATGGCCATTCTAGAAACTACACCAATTTTGTCTCTAAATTTTACAAATTTACCTAAGAGACTTGATGAAAATATTTGTAGTCTAGTCTGGATTTTTGGGTAATATTTCAATTCAACTTCTCCATCATCTCTACGTTGTCAAATGAAGTGACAATGCACATCAATATGTTTGGTCGACTCATGGAAAATGAGGCTCTTTTCCAACTTAATAACTCCTTGGTTATCACAAAAGGGTATCTTGGGCTCATCCTCATGAACTTGCAAGTCTACAAGAATCCTTTTAAGGCAAACTGCTTCACATGCCCTTTTTTTGCTAGTCTATGTTTTGCTTATGTAGAGGAAAGTGAAATTATATGTTGTTTCTTACTTGAGAAATCAAGCCTACAAAAACATTGAACACATAACCTATTGTAGACTTGTCATCCATGTATCCTACCCAATCCAAGCTTGAATAGCCACACACCAAGGCTTGTTTCTTTTCTCATATAGAATGTCAAAAGCCAGTGGTCACTTAAATATCGTAGCACCCTCTTTTCTACGATTCAAAGTTTTGCCTTCAGAGCTTGTATAAATAAAGAGACATAGCTAAATACATACCTTAAGTAAGGTATAATAGTAGTAATATATATCAACTAGTCACTATTTTCCTATAGACTGATTAATTGAATATATTTGAATTAGTTTTGGTTGGAATTTTTAACCCTTTCTTCCTAAGTGTTGATGAGATTTTGCAATCTACCATCTTGAACTTGTTTAACAAACCTTTTGCATATTTTTTTTGAGAAACAAAAATATGATTATTTGTTTGCCAAATTAGTACATGAGTACCCACCTCACTATCTATGATGATGTCATCAACATATATCACTAGAATTACCACATCAATATTCTTTCTCTTGAAACAAAGATTGGAATAAGGACCTTTTCCAAATCCCTATGCTCTCAAATAGTTGTCAATTTTGATGTACCATGCTTGGGGATCGTGCTTCAATCAATAAAGAGCTTTCTTCAAAGTACATACTAGATGTTCCTTCCTTGGATTTGAATCCCCTAAGGTTAGTACATATATACTTCCACTAAATCACCAACGAGGAAGGCACTCTTCACATCCATCTATTGTAGTTTCTAGTAACACCATGATACCATGGCAAGAACCATGCAAATATTACCCATATTTCTTGTAAGAACAAATATATTCTCATTGTTAATCCCTTCCTTCTCAACAAAGACCTTTGCAACAAAATTTGCTTTATGCTTATCAAGTGTTCCATATGCCTTATACTTGACCTTATACACTCATTTACAATCAATGGATTTCTTTTCTAGAGGTTGCTCTATGAGAGCCCATGTTTGGTTTTTTGTCAAAGTTTCATGTTTGGCTTGCATAGATTTTTCCCAGTTCAAGATGCCTTTCGCTTCTTCATATTCTCAATGCTCAAAAGAGTTTTGAAGGAGAGCGATCAAAGCATAATTCACCATACTATATGTCATACCAATTTTTGGTCTACCTTACTAATTTACAACACCGAGCACATCCCAATGAGAATCATAATTATAATTCAATGCACTTGGTCTACCTTCTTGGCTTATATCAAGGAGCTCATCTAAGTGAGCATCCTTATAGGTGATGTGTTAAAATGGGCATCTAGGGCAAAATTCCATTTTGACAACTCATGTAAAGAAGATAATTATGACATCAGATTCCTCTCTTCGAGAGGACTAAAATCGAGCTAATGATAGTCATACTTGGATAAGGAAAAGTGAGTTTTTGAATTTATGTTTTCTCACATGTTAATTATTAAGGTTTCCCTTTCCTATATGTCGGCTCACCTAGTCCAATAGTCACATCTCTTGATCCCCGCTGATTGGTATATATAGAGGTGATTTCTCCCTCATTCCTCACATCCAAGTGCTTATCCTCTCCTTTGAAATAAGACGACATTTGAGGCATGACGCAGGTGGCGAGGGTCAAGTTTATGATGAGGCCCATCTTTTTTTAGGGTAGGTTTTTCTTGGGAGAAAAAGCCGCAGGTCTATGGCATCATAGGAGGTTTGTCTAGGTAATGTATCTCTTGATTTTGGGTACAAATTTCTTGTTGAATAGAGCCATAGTCAAAGGAATGCTTGTTGGATGGTTTTCTGTGCTATTTGGTGACGGGTATCTTTGTTGCAAGCTGCAAGAAGAGAGCCACTACAGCAACTAGTTGTTATGACTGTTTGGAGGGTATGAAGGCATGGATAAGTCCTTCTCTCTAGGCTGCATATGCCCAGGCTTGAGCGCATGCGGGTCAAAATTATTTCATGAGTTTGGGATTGTTTCAGGGTTGTTGTAGGGTTCGTTGAGGAGAAGCCACCAAGCTCTAAATCAGTAATTGGGTGTCTTCTAATGGTAAATCACAGGAATTGAGGGAGTGGAGAAAGAGGGCTGAAGCAGACAACCCTATCCAGTGACCATGATTGCAGAGGAAAGACATCAACTCTTGAAGCTAACTGTGTTTGTGTCCTAACTAGTATTTAGAATTGTAGTATAGAAATCTCCATCCCTTGGTGCCAGAATTGCAACTTCATTGAGTCATCTTCATGTTTAAGAGCTTTGATGTCAAATCTTCTATTTGGCAAGTCAGTATTGACTTTAAATCAGTGTACCCTGTCTCTCTCTCTGCTAAACATTTGATGATTAATAATAAGAATATTTGATCAAGGGTTTTCCCCATCCTGGGGTTTTTCCCTCGCTTGAGCCATATTCTTGTGTTCTTTTGTCTTAACTTGTCTTCAACTTTTATCTCTTATGTTCTTTCATTAGTTACTGTATGACTTCTAATGGACTAATGGGCAAATGGATGATTGAAGTAACTAACCTAAGAAAAAAACATGTTAACTTAAAATTAACATGGTATCAAAGCTCAGGTGAGGAGAAGGCCAAGTATAAGAGATTTCCATCACCAAAAAGAATTTGAGGAATTTAATTGATTTGAATTGAACCTTTAGCCCTTTGTGGTAAATCTGAGTTCAAGAATGACAAATCTGTGACATTCTCTTAAGATCATGAAACCAATGCAAGAGCTACTCGAACATCACGGGTGAAGGTTGGAAGTCATCAAGGTATGTTCCTGTATTCATAAGATATTCCTAAGGTATGTTTTGAGTAATGTCAAGTTATTTTCGGAGGATTATTTAACAATCCTAGCTTGAGACTGTATCATCGTCATAAGCATATAGGAGGATATACTTAAAGATAGAAATATCCTATGATCCTTGGAGATAGGGCCAAACCTCTGTAGATCCTTGATTGAAGTATTGCAACCCTCTTTTTAGAGAACTGCATCATTCCTAAAAGAATAATTTCTCTCTGAGATTCTCAGATTCCTGGAACGTTTCAGATGACAGGTATGGTTTCACATCCATCTCATCCCTTTTTGGTTCATTGCATATCTCTGAGCATTTGAAGCCGAGTTGTTATAGGGTATATTGAAGTCAACCCAGTTTGAGCATGAGCACTAGATCTTTGTTGAGAGCCGTTGAAAATTATGAATATAAGGATCAACCTTGATTATCTTCTATGACATACATTCTGGGAATTTTTTCAGATATAGGAACAATATTAGATATGATCTCATCAATGACTGAATTACTCTAACTTTTGTAGCAGTCCCTTGGGGATATATGTATATATATGCTATCGAAACATCCATCAGTCACGATTGGTTAGTTGAGAAAATGTCTACGAAGGCACTCTGTGAGATATATTGATCGCTTGATATCTGAAGGCAATACATCCTGTCTTCTTAATACCGACTCTAAGGTTCTGAGTGACCTTGCTCTAAGCTTGATTTAAGAATCTTGATCTCTAATGATGATGTAATTCTAGCAACGTTTGATTAGTGTTTTTCTATAAGATATCTCGGCTCATTGAACCTTGGAAATTAACATTTAACTTCCTCACAAGAATTATGGGCTATGCTTAAAGCCTGATCTATTAAGTTTTGTTGTTGGTAAGTAAAGGAACCCACATTCTATGCTAAGAGATTTAGATTTGAATATTAAGGTCGAGCACACATAATTGTAAGGAGTTCTATAACATCTCATATTCGATGCCTTGACAACATTATCTTATCTCTAACCTTGATATCAAATTATAGTATCATTCTCTTCAAAGTCAAAAGCTTTATCATATTGTGAAATATGGCTCTTGGTTGCCAAATCTACTTGACCTTCCCTCTCTCTTGAAATATTGAAATCAGTCAAAGCTAAGATTATAATGAAACATCTCTATGAATAAAGTCGAAGGGCAGAGGTATCAACTTGATAGAAAGTCAGTTTGAAATCATATAAGTGACAACTAAATTAGGACAATTTTATGAAGATATATTTAAGATTCAGGTTGCAAATTGACTACTTGTAGAAGTTGTCATGGCATCATTAATAAGAAGAATAGGTTCCGCTCTTGTTGTTAAGTTGTATCACTAATACCCATTATCGACTAAATGTTGCAGTGAACCCGTCAGAGGCTGAAACATTCAGATGAAGGACATACCTTGCTTCACAGAATGAACATGAATAGGGAAATGTTGAGATTCATTATTACTGGACATGTATTACTATTATCTCTGAAATAATGCTAAGAAGCATTGTTAACAAAACAATGCTTGTATGGACCATGATGATTACCTACCATATTGGTATATTGAGTAATGTTGGGGTCCTCGTGAAAGTATGAAGATCTGTAGCTATCAAGGATAGTATCCTGTGCAGTCTAGATACGGTATCACTAGCACTGTCCAATGAATGACATCCTAGTATATGAAACACAACATCATTAATGCTATATTGTCAACCCAACATTTTTTATGATATCGCTACAAGTCTAGTAGCAGTGGTGATATGTTGTAGGCCCTATATGTTGATGCCCGTGTTACAATATTGTTCACAATCAAGTTGTGAACAAGACAAATGCAAACATTGGAGGGACTATCCTTTGAAACATCATCTACTATGAAGAAGCTATCGAGATATTCCAGTAAATGAGATGCATCATTTGAAGCTTTCATTCTTGAAGATTAGCTAGGAAAAGAATGGACTTCGTTGAAATCATCTCAAAGAAATATGTCTTCTCTTGATTAAAGAAGAACCTTATCGATTCTTTAGAAAGTTCCTCTTTGATCTAAGCCCATATGGAGATCTCAGGAAATTAAACAAAGTAAGGCTCTATTGAGAGTTATAAAATCTTTGGATTAATAACAGGCTGAAGATAGAACTATGAATACAATTTGAGTATGAGGGAGCTATGATACAACTATTGATTACATCTATCCAACATATGATAACCCTCTCATTTATCAAAGTAAGAGGGAGTTTTTTCTTAAGCGGTCAAGATGAAGGGCCCTAAGATTAAAAAGTTTGATAAGATGGAGATGTGCTAATTCATACAATAGTCATGTTATCAGGTCTCTATATGAATACTTTTGAGTGGATCCATAGATATGCCCCATACATAATTGTTGCTTACTAAGATATCTCTATGAATCTATTTCCTGGAATACATTGCAGGAGTTTTTGTTGGTCAGACAATATGGTAAATGAAAAGTGCACATCTAAAATTCACATTAGTTTATGAATAAATCAAAGTTTGAAATCTAGATCATTATGAAGGCTGAAATAAGAAAGCATGACTCACGATGAGGCCACTCTATTAAAGAATCTCTCCAGTGAGCCATTTATACACACCTTCGTTGTATATTGTAGAAGAAGATTATGAGAATCCAATATTTCTCATACCACCCTATATGGTAAAGCAAAGGACATTCCTGCTCTATGGCATGTTTGGGTGGACAGATCTTATGATGAGTAGGTTTTTTGATGGACACAATGCACTCTGGAAAGACAAGTTTAGACTATGGTCTCCCTGAGAAAGAGGGAGTAAGATCAGTCAAATACTTTCTTCATCAAGAAATGCAAGAAGCAAAGGACTGCTAAGTACTACCAAGATCTCTGCTATAAATCGATATGTTTGCTATTCATACATCTATATGCTACTGAATGGTGCCATGAGGCTCCTATTGATCTAGTCTTGACTTTAAAAAAGAAACTTAGCACTATTCCCTATATGAAGGGATCCTTGGTTAAATATGTTGGAAAATGTAACTAGGTTTGGTCTTCATTATTGTACTTGAAGTCAAAATGTAATATATTTGTCAAAAGAAAATGAAAGGAATTTTATTATTATTTTATTTGACTTATTAAAGCATGGGTTTCATGCTTGGGTCAAATGTATAGGTCAAGCCTCCGTTGTAGGCTTTAGGTTATTTGTCAAAGTCAAATTTGTGAAGACTCCTCCATCAGGGAAAATTTTAAGGATGGAAATTTATCTTGAAGTTTAGAAACCTTGGCAAATCTCATAGTCCATCATATGCAATCCATAAAATGTTTGACAATATTTTTGTAAAAATATTCAAATTTCTAATAATTTTATACAGTCTCTATATAAAAGTTTGACAATTTTTAAGGTGAAATAATTTTATACTATAAAATTTAGGCGAATCATTTTTAGAAAAAATGGAAATTAGCGAATCTTTTTTTGGAAAAAGCATGGAAAATTAGCCCACCTGCGAATATTAGCCCCTAAAATTTTCCTTGTCCTCCATCCATCAAAGTCTCCTTGCTGATTGACAAAACTCCTTCAAGTCGGCCTCAAAGAAACACATCTCTTTATGGTAATGTCGGCTCATTTATGATAGAAAAACTACTATATATACGAGGCTGAGGTTTTCTCATTACCTACAACAAAAGCTTACATAAATCACAAAAGTACAAGTTCAGTTATCTCAGAAGTTCACATTTTTTAGAGAAGTTTTGGTAAGATAACACAAATTACTAGCTCGTATCTAAAAAGATGATTGTGGTGAATTTTGGGTGATATTAGTGAATCACTCTCGGTGATCTCAGAGATATTTTCGTGACAACCTTGGCATATAGAATTCAGATTGTAGAGGAGACTATTCTGTTATATTACAATGACTCAGTGTTATGTCTATCACAGTTTCAGTGCTACATTGGTGCTATTAGAGTGATTACACTTCGGTGATATTATAGTGACGTACTTCATTGCTACCACAGAAAATATCTCGGTGATCGAAACTTGATGTTATCTTGTTGATTCAGTGTCATTGCAAGGATCAAAGTATGAAGAAGAATGACAAGGTTGATTTGATGGATGGAGGATGTCTTGGGTCTAGATTGTAAGGGTCTTGGTCGTATCATCGTTTGAATCTACTGAAGGAAGAATTTGTGACTAGTTTTTCCTTGGCAGTGTGCCTATACCTTATGTTCTCTTTTATTTGTTTCTTGGCATTAATCTTGATGAAACGAAAAATAATTAATAAATCTTATACTAATAATGAAAACATCACAAGTTAATGTCATTAATAAGGGAAGTCATTTAGCTGCCAACTCCTTGGATTTCCCAACAAAATATTGAACATTGAGCTCTGGGAGCTCCCAGGGGCTTGGGGTACTTATTGAGCTATGAAGGACCATACGGTGAATGGTTCACCTTCCCCTATCGGTGTGCTGTGCACAAGGTGAGTGGTTCAACTTCCCCTGTGACACCCCATGGTGGTTGATATGTGTGTAGGGTGAGTGGTTCACCTTCCCTACGACCGTGGACACATGTATGTAGGGTGAATGGTTCACCTTCCCTTACTGTTGATGACATATACATAGGATGAGTGGTTCACCTTCTCTTGCAGATACCCCAGTAAGAGATGCATATATGCATTTGTTGACATGTCAGTGGGACGTGGTTCATCCTTTCCCCACATGTAGGATGCTCATTCCCTACGATTGGTGGTTGACATGTCAGTGGGACGTGGTTCATCCTTTACCCACATGTAGGATCCTTCCTACGAATGATTGGTTGGCATGCATGTAGGACATGGTTCATCCTTTCCCTACTCTCGGTGGTTTGCATGCATGTATGATGTGGTTCATCCTTTCCCTATGTGTGGTTGTGATATGTGTTTATAGGACGTGGTTTCTCCTTTCCCTACGTGTGGTTATGAGAAGGATGTGATATATTCTTTCCCTGCTGGTGTTCCTGCATCATCCTACCCATGTTGTTTGGGACACATGGGAAGTACCTCTCATTCGGCCAATGAGTTGAGAAAAGTGGATAGGGACCATAGCACTACCGATGGATGCATCGTGTATTGCTGTACTCCCTATGTCTAGGATGAATTATGTTTCTTCAACTTGATCGCTCGAGATCAAGTCCGATTGAAGTTCACCCTTTGATTATGTGGATTGACTTTTGTCAATGGAGAGTGGCAAGGTCTTGTGACTCACTCTCGATCAATTCTTCTTTATTATTCATATCAGTGTTCAACAAAGCAGAGAAAAGACAACATACAAAGATGGTTCATGATGATCATGGCTGTTAGCTTGATAGGTGAAATTATCCCTAGTTGAGAGGGAGTGTTAAAATTGGAAACTAGGGTCAAATTCCACTTTAGACAACTCATTTAAAGAAGATAATTATGGCATCAGATTCCTATCTTCGAGAGGACCAAAATCGACCTAAAGATCATCATATTTGGATAAGGAAAAGTGGGTTTTTGAATTTATGTTTTCTCACATGTGAATTATCAAGGTCGACCTCTCCTATATGTCGGCTCACCTAGTCCAATAGCCACGTCTCTTGACCCCCACATATTGGTATATATAGAGGTGCTTTCTCCCTCATTTCTTACATCCAAGTGCTCATCCTCTCCTCTAAAATAGGACGACGTCTGAGACAAGACGCAAGTGGAAAGGGTCGAGTTGGCCCATCTTTGTTTAGGGTATGATTTTCTTGGGAGAAAGAGCCGCAGGTCTATGGCATCGTAGAAGGTCTATCTGGGCAGCGTATCTCTTGATTTTGGGTACACATTTCCCGTTGAAGAGAGCCGCAGTTAGAGGAATGCATGTTGAATGGTTTTATGTGCTATTTGGTGAGGTGTATCTTTGTTACAGACCACATGAAGAGAGACACTACAACAACTAGTTGTTATGACTGTTTGGAGGGTATGAGGGCATGGATAAGTCCTTCTATCCAGGCTGCATATGCCCAGGCTTGAGCGCAGGTAGGTCATAATTCCTTCATGAGTTTGGGACTGTTTTAGGGATGTTGTAGGGTTTGTTGAGGAGGAGCCACCCAACTCTAAATCAATGATTGGGTGTCTTCTAATGGCAAATCATAGTAATTGAGTGGAGAAAGAGGATTGAAGCAGAGAACCCTATCCAGTGACTAGGATTGCAAAGGAAAGACATTGGCTCTTGAAGATAAGTGTGTTTGTGCCCTAACCAATATTCAAAATTGCAGTATAGAAATCTCCACCCTTTGGAGCCAGAATTGCAGCTTCATTGAGTCATCTTTATGTTTAAGAGCTTTGATGTAAAATCTTCTATTTGGTAAGTCAGTATTGACATTAAATCATTGTACCCTATCTCTCTCTCTCTGCTAAACATTTGAAGATTAATAATAACAAGATTTGATCAAGGGTTTCCCCATCTTGGGGCTTTTCCATGGGTTGAGTCATATTCTTGTGTTCTTTTGTCTTAGCTTGTCTTGAACTTTTATCTCTTATGTTCTTTCATTAGTTACTGTATGACTGCTAATGGATTAATGGGCAAATAGATGATTTAAGCAACTAACCTAAGAAAAGAACATGTTAACCTAATATTAACATGATGTACCACCACTTTTGTTGTTTCTTTTATTTTTTCCACTGTAAAACAATATTGATTTCCCATTGACTTGACCTATTTCTAGCATCCTTTTGGCTAAAAAATTCATGGGAACTATGCTGAAAGGTGGTTCCCACTACTTGTTGATTTACTCCATCCATTAAACATGTGTTTTCATACATATCATTTTTATTTTTAGGAACCTTTAGATCTAATATTTTTTAGAATAACACCACATTTTCATCCACTACCACATCAATACTGAGACATTGTGTCAACCTTAATATCATAGTCAAGGTGCCACCCATCCTAACATGTGCGTGTCATGAAGAAAATGGAAAGAAAACATACATAGATCCACATATTTGTTTGTATGCAAAATACTCAACAAATTTCACCCAAGCATACAAAAAGTCAAGGTAGCAAATATATTTTAGGATGACAAGCGTAGTTAACATGTATAAATATGAACAATGAGGTATAGTTAGTGAATCTAAGGCCTATCATTATATTCTATGATTAAAGGACCCCACCCATTCACATCCAATTAATATCCTAATCCAAAAATGAAACAACGGCTTCCACTTCAAAATTCATACCAACCTATAATATTTATCATTATCATTGTGGCTTGTGAGCCTCATTTTCTAGGATTTCTCATCAAATTTGGTTTTCTTTAAGAAGTCATGCATGTACAACTAAACCAGAGACTTTGAGATGACTTAAGTTTTCCTCTAGACCATGCATCATCTATAGTATTTTTGTGTATCATTTTTGTTGGAGACTAGTTGAGAAGATACAATGATTTGTTTATTGCTTTCACCTAATAATCCTTAGAGAAAAATTATTTCCATTATATGATATGGGAACGTCAATTCTTTGTCTAGATTGTTTTCTACCATTGAATTCATTAAACAAATGATTTCAAATTCAAAGAATACACCTACATCTTCATGAAAAAGTCATCTATGAATAACAAAAAATAGTTGACATATGGAGGATGATGGTGTAAGGACCCAGCTAAAACTAATATATATATATATATATATATATATATATATATATATATATATATATATATATATATATATATATTATACACAACAATTACAACAGTAAAGAAACGCATTGAGATTTCAATTCAATCAACACACACATCGCTGATGCTCATTCCAGGAACATAACGCCACATTTATATACTTTTAATCTAAGGTAAAGTAATAACAAAATACACATGTACCGTACACCGGAGAGGCGAGACTCCGCTTGCTCTGTTGTCGCTGGTATTTCCTCGTTGCCGGTCACTTCTGCGAGTGTATGATGACGCGCTTGATCCGAATCAAGACCCACCGGTTTACCTCCCAGCCTACTCCTTGGGTACTATTCTTCCTCCATTGTACAACCCCATTGCAGCTCGGGGGTCACATCTTCATAGGCCCACAAATGTCAACATGGATTAATTGAAGAAGTTCCTTAGCTTGTCCTCCTTCAAATGAATACTTGTATTGCTTACCAACCTAACATATTCCACAAGTTCCTTTTTGACTGTGTATATAGGAGGCCATCAATCAAACTTTCTTGAGCCAAACAATAAATAGATCTCAAATTCAAATGGTTGTATCTTTGTTGCCAAATCTCATTGCTAGTTTCATTGCTCTTGGCTATCAAAGCATACTCTTGCCTCATTTGCATCAACTAATGTGAATATCAAATGTTTTTAATTACAAGGAGCAAGATTCCTTTGACCTTATCCACAAAGTAGCATTTGTGATTGTTGAAAATCACATGTAAGTGAAGGTTGTACATCATAATTTCACTCATATAAAGAAGATCCTATCCATTCCTAAAACACAACAAACATTAAAAAATATGAGTGTTTTACTTGATAGGATGCTACACATTATATTTTCTTTCAACCTTGTGTTCCTTTGCCCCACCAAATACCACAAAATCATTAGAAGGCTCATCAGCAACATAATTAAAATGATAGGGAGCCTCAAGTTCCATATACCAAGTGAAGGCTTTTGTATTATTTGCTTTATCCCATGTCATGAACATAGTGAAATTTCTCTTCCCTTATGTTTTGCATCATTGGTTTTCTTTTTTGTCCCTTGGTTATTCTTCTCATCTACAACCTTTTCCTACATTTTTTTTTTCTTAGGGCCTATTTTCCCACAATAATGATACATTTTTTTTATTGTTTGCTAGGTAAAGTGAGTCCTGAGACAACTGACATGTGAAAATTTGGAGACCCAAATTTCTACTGCAACAATTGATTAAGTTTATTCTATTTGTTAAACAACTGAACAAATTATTACTGTGTTCTACGGTAAACATCGAAACCAATACACTACAACCTCACTACTTAAATAATATGAAAGAACTGATCAAGAAGAAATACACAACACACAAGTGACACTGTTGTTTTTGGACAAACATCCTAGGAAAAACCCAATGCGGGAAAACCGGTGTAACAATTGAGGGTTTGTATTATTAAGCAGTGGTTTTTTGAATATAATCTTTGTATGCCTTACTAGCTATCCAATACATAGATCAAACTGGGCAAAAACGTAGTGAGATGATCTCACCCTGTCACTGGAAGATTTGACACTGATTTGCGCTAGAGATGAGCCTTTGTGCTACATCTGCATAATATTATGTCACACCCACACAGTCACTACATCACTACTGCTGGGACTGCGCTGCACCTCCTCTTGATCCTCTGTTGGCTGGAAACTTCGGCCCCTCTGGCCTCCCGATCCCACACCCCAGCTCCGACACTAGATCCTGACTGTTCTTCAGCAGAATTTTGAAATCCCTCTGAAGTTCTGCGCTACCACAACGTAGCTCTATGTGGCCTTGCGTCAGCCTCTCTGGACCTCTTTCTTCCCTCTCTGCCTTATACTCTCCAGATCAAGAAAACTTCCTCTGGAAACTATCCCTGCCCCTCACTGCAAGAATCTCCTCGATGATCTCTCTGGTTTCTCACTTAAGAAATTGATCTCTTGATCCCAATTCGATGTGTCTTCCAAATGCCCATCAAGCCTCTTCTTATAATCCTCTTGTTGATCAATCAACGGGCCAGATTTGATTCTAATCAATGGCTTAGAGCATTTCGACTTAATCCTAGCCTTCTTCTAGAAGTTTCACCCTCACTTTAATTAATACCCTTTAATTATTTTAATTTCCTAAGTTTAGACTTAGGCACCTATTAAAAATAATTAATTATTTTAATAAAACCTCCTCTGGGTAGAATTTCCCAAAACGATTTCTGGGTATAGTGGAATACATGTGTCCTAGCCTCCCTGAAAATTTTGAGGCCTAAAGCACATCTGATGCTACCAAAAATCAACACTCCCTCTTAGCGAGGAATGTGCTCTATTAATGCAACCTGTTGAAGCGTCACTCTGATTTTGTAACATCTCCCTCTGTGATGCTGATGTCTGACATCACTGCCCATCCACTATTGCATAATGCTGCATCTGTGCTACTGTTGGCTCTGCCACTACCAACAATGCATTTGCATTGCAATCCTCGTAAATGATGCATTTGTGTTGTTTCTGGCCTTGCCACTCCCAACACTGCAACCTTCTCCAACTGCTGCCGTTGATGCAATAACAACAAAAAAAAAATCCAAAAGACTGACCCAAATATGTTCAACATGATGCATCTGTTGCTGGAGTTCTGACTTCTGCTAGTCTTTGCGCTGACCCTCTGAAGCCTTTGCATTGTGCCAACTGCATTGCTGCCAACTCTGCCCTGTGCTGCTCAGTCTCTGGCGCTCCTAGCCACTGCAACTGTCAGCCTGACACTCCTCTGCACCAATTGGCACTGGTCCATCATGCTACTTCTGATATGGGCTCCTGTAGCAAGGTATTGATCCAAGAGGTTGACTCCTCAAGGATCTTGCCCATCTGTAGTTCTTTCGAACTATAGTACTAGATCACCCCACCTCTCCCCTAGAGGTATCTGAGCAATCATGGCAAAATCCTCCTCCTTGATCTTTGCGGATGTAGCCTGCAAATCATGTTTCTCATCCTTGTCCTTCTTCTTGAAAGGACACTGCATAGCGTAGTGACCAAGTTCACCACACCGGAAACATTTGATATTTGAGACGTCTTTCTTTCATCTCTGCTACTCCTACTGCCCCTTTGATGCAAGGGTTTCATTCTCTTCCTCCTCCTTGGGCTTCGTCCCAATGCTGCTGTTGCTGTCAAATTTGTACTTGACCAAGTCTCGCCTCATCTCTTTCTGTTGAAGAGCAGCCCACATCCTTTCCCAATTCGACAATTTCTCTCTGCCTAGGATAATCTGGACAAATACCTACCATTCTTCTGAGATTGAATTCAAGGCCAGCCTGACCATCTCGGTAGGCTCAGGTGCTTATCCTAGAGCTATCAACAAGTCTCGAATTTCCTAAAGCTTCGCAAGGAACAAATCAATGCGTTCCCCCTTCTGCATCTACGTGGATCTCATATTATTCTCCAAGTACATCTTCCGCTGCTCGGAAGATCCCTGATATAATGTGGCCAAGGCATCCCACATCTCCTTGGCAGTCCCGAATTTCCTAAAGCTTCGCAAGGAACAAATCAATGTGTTCCCCCTTCTGCATCTACGTGGATCTCATATTATTCTCCAAGTACATATTCCGTTGCTCGGAAGATCCCTGATATAATGTGGCCAAGGTATCCCACTCCATCGAGGATCAACTGCTTGGCCTTCACCATTTCAACCTTGTACTTCTTGAACAAATCTGGATCTGCAGGTTCAACTACCACACTATCGACATAGGTTTTGAGATTGTGCTCATCTAGAAGGCATGAAATACTTGCCTTCCAGATCACATAATTGGATGCACCATCCAATCGATCATAATCTATTAACCTGTTCGCTGCCATCTCTGCCAACAGAATGTCAAACTGCCTCCTCTCTCCTTTGCGCAACTGCTAGACTGGCCTACACACTCCCTGCTGGAGCTAGTAGATCTTCTCCCGACTACTGCTGCTCTATAGTGAGAAATCGATTTCCCTGGCTAGGAATTCCCCGAGGAAGAAATTCCCTCAAAACATTGTCTTCTTCCTTCTTCTGATGTTTACCTGCCCCAAAAACTACTACAGAAAACTACATCTCACCTGAAGACTGCTCTGCGCTGCTCCCTCTGCCACTGAAAAATCTTGATCTAGAGATCTTACCTCTCTCTCAACTCACTTAGAGAGAGATCTTCCTTGAGAATATTTACCTCCTAGCCTGGACTGTGCAATCCCTCCGGGGATTTGATTTGTTGCCTATGGAACACTTTGATCTCCTCATTTCTCTTCAACGCTGGCTCTTCCGGTTTGCTCTCTTGTTTCACCTGCGCTGCTCTGATACCATGTGAAAATTTGGAGACCCAAATTTCTACTGCAGCAACTGATTAAGTTTCTTCTATTTGTTAAACAATTGAACAAATTATTTATTATGCTCTACGAAAAACATCGAAACCAATACACTGCAACCTTCACTACTTGAATAATATTCAAGAACTGAGCAAGAAGAAATACACAACACACAAGTGGCACCCTTGATTTTGGACAAATGTCCTCGAAAAACCCAAGGTACAACAGTTGACAGTTTGTATTATTAAGAGGTAGTTTTCTAAATACAATCTTTGGATGCCTTACTGGCTATCCAATATAGAGACCAAACTGGGCAAAAATGTAGGGAGATAATCTCACCCTGTCACTGGAATATTCGACACTGATCTGCGCTGGAGATGAGTTTCTGTGCTGTCTCTACACTATACAACATCACACCCATGTAATCATTGCTGCTGGAACTGTGTTGCATCTCCTCTTGATCCTCTGTTGGCTGGAAACTTTGGCCCCCCTGGCCTCCCAGTCTCACACCCCGACTCTGGTACTAGATCTTGACAATTCCTCAACAGATTTTCGAATTCCCTCTGAAGCTCTGCCCTTCCACAACGTAGCTCTACGTAGCGTTGCGTTAGCCTCTCTGGACATCTTTCTGCCCTCTCTGCCTTGTCCTCTCTGGATCAAGAAAACTTCCTCTAGAAACTATCCTTGCCCCTCACTAGAAGAATCTCCTCGATGATCTCTCCGTATGCTTTGAGCTGCTCACTTGAGAAATCGATCTCTTGATCCCAATTCGACTTGTCTTCCAAATGCCCATCAAACCTCATCTTATAATCCTCTTGTTGATCAATCAACGACCCTTATTAGATTCTAATCAATGGCTCAGATCATTTCGACTTGATCCTCGTCTTCTTCTAGAAGTTTCACCCTCAGTTTATTTAATACCCTTTAGTTATTTTAATTTCCTAAGTTTAAACTTAGGCATCCATTAAAAATATTTAATTATTTTAATAAAACCTCCTCTGGGTGGAATTTCCAAAAACTATTTATGGGTATTGTGGTATACATGTGTCTTAGCCTCCTTGCGAAATTTGAGGCCTAGAGCACATATGATGCTACCATAAAGCAACATGACATGCCTAACTTGTGGCTTGAGTAGCCTCGGCCCAGGGGCATTTAAGCCGTCAAAATCACTTGAGGATCACACCCAGCCTAGGCCACACCAACCTTTAGCATGATTGGATTTTTGCTTACAGAGTTTTAAACAAATAACCTTTTCACCACAAAGTGCCTTAACAAAACACCATATCACCATATGCTCTATGCCTTGTGGGCCCACAATAATGACACGTAAAAGTCTTGTGATTATCCTATAACTTGTACTATTTCTTCCTTCTTTACTTTTACTTTAAATTTGCCTAACAAGCTTGCCTTTGTCATTGAAGTTGGTTGCTAAATCCATTTTTAAATAATTCCTATCGATAATTCCAAATGGATTTTTCCACCTGCCTTGTTGCAAAAACTTAGTAATAAAATCCTCAAACTTTAGATCAACATTAGTATACGTTGTTGATTTCTGGTAACATCAGATGTGCTCTAAGCCTCACATTTTGCAAGGAGGCTTGGGCACATGTATTCCAAAGAGGCCAGAAAGCATTTTGGGAAATTCCACCCAGAGACAATTTTATTAAAATTTTTAATTATTTTTAATGGGAACTTAAGTCTAAACTTAGAAAATTAAAATAATTAATGGGTATTTATCTAACTGTGGGTGTAATTTCAAGAATAAGATGGGGATCAAGCATAAATGATCTTAGCCATTGATTAACTTCTAATATTGGCCATTCAATGTCAACACTAAGATTATTTAAGGAGGCTTGAGGGTCATCTGGAAGACACACAGAGAGTTGATCAGTCAGATCGAATTGCTGAAGCTAGAGGCAACACAGTGATTTGTAGTGATCATGCAGAGAGGGGCAGAGGGAGTTTTGGTTGGAGGATCTTCTCCGGAGCCAATAATACTGATGCAGGAGCATCAAGACCATTTTTTCATTTGTAAATATGTGATAAAGGGGGGTGTGACAATTTTTAATATTTTATTAATTAATTTGTTATTTTGAATAAAATAGGAGATAATTATGACAAGTGAGGATTATGTAAATATTCTTTTAATAAATAAAAGGATATGAGAGAAATAGTTTAGGAGCAAAATTTGGGATTAGGATTTCTATGTATGGGATTAGTTGAGGATTAGGTGGAGAGATATTTTGAGTGAATTAAATGCATTATTTGTGTATAAATAGGAGTGGTTTTTGTGAGAAAAATAGACTTGAATAGTTGGAGAGTGAGAGTGATTGAGAGCAGGCTTGAACAACCAAGGCTGTAAGCCTCTGGCAAATTGTAAGGGCCATGAACGTTGAATATTTGGCCAAGAAGAAAAGTTTGCAAGTATGTTCATTTTTATGAAAGTGTGATTTTGAGTTATGCGCCTTAATTTGGTCAATTCATGTATGGGTCAATTACTGTGTTAAGAGTGAATTTGCTGGTTAATTAGTGCATTTATTCCTGTGGAATAATAATGGTGGGCGCATGGATTAAATATGGAAACATTGTGATCATAAGTGTCACATAAGTAGATAACTGCAAACATTAGTCGATGAACAAGGCAACGCTGAAATCGACCTTCGGATATTGGATATCTGGCATCACAGTTATAAACCCATATCTGGCATCACAGTTATAAACCCATAGAATACTGTGAATTGGGTATTTGATTAATAAAGGTTAAACCTCTGTTTGATAGAATGTTAAAATCGATTAGCTGGATTTTAGATCTGAATGGATTATGGTATGATTGTATGAAGGGCGTAGACTTTTAACTCAGTCCAGTACAAGAACGTAGTTTTCAGAATGAACACAGCTTTCAGGATTGAGTAGTATGTGATTGTATAGAAATCAATTGGCTATTTTAAAAGTGTATAAGTCTGTTGGATAAAATCTATTATTAAATTCCAGATTCATTGTGAATCAATCCCCATGATTGAAGATCTTAGCGTTGAATGTATTGATTGAAACAATTCAAAGTTATTGAGTGATCGGTTTGTGTACAAGACGTAGAGTCAAACGGAGCTCAATTAGACTTGGAAAGTCGACTTCATAGTGGGCGGAATTGTTTAATGGAATTTGGACTGAACTGTTTGAAATAGTGTTTGAATTAAAACTGCAGGTTCAAATCCTGATTGATGAAAAGCGGTTGGATGAAATTGTTTAAATCCAACGCAGAGTTGTATATATATCTTGCACAAAGCCGACTGAGGAGTAGTCTAAAACGCAGAGCTTATGAAGCGCAGAACTAAACTCTGTGTGTTAATTGATTGTAATTGCAATAAAGGGTTGTTGCTCTATCGATGGAATTCAGATCCCGCAAACATGTATAAATGATGTAATGTGGAATCACATGTATAAATGATGATATATTGTAGGAGTTGAACAGAGTAAGATCGAATGAAAGCATTAGCTAGACTTGAACATGCGTAATTCAAAAGCTCCACTCCAGGAAAGCGCAGTCCAGAAGTTGAAGGCGGTCTAGAGGTTGATATATTGCCGAAATTCGAACGGGTAAGATATGTTGATGTTTGCATAAAGATGATATATGGTCGTATTAAATTTCCAGACTCAGTCTTCACAAATGGGTGCATTTGTTTATGGAGATTGTTTGAAAATCCGTATTGGAAAACCATATATGCAGGTTGGCTGATTTGGAAACTTCGAACAGTTTGTTGTATGAGATTAGTGGGCAAACATATGAGAATTAAACATTGGGTAAGGGCGCACTCTTTAATTGAATCTAGCCATAATGAATGTGAATCATTTGGGATTGTTTATGGGAATGTCCAAATGTTTGATGAAGGGTTTTACATCCTATGTTGGTAAGTTGAATGAGAAAAAGCACATTTGTTTGGTGACTTTTTGTGATCTTAAAAGACCCATGTACAAGATTTGAATTTGGGATTGAATGACATTTATTTGGCATGAAAGCGTGTAAATTTGGATTGGAAAATGCAGATTGTAGTTTTGAAATGATGTGTATAAACACATGTGAATGTCGGTGATTAAAGAATGAGGGTATTAAGACATGGGTATGGTTTAAGGAAGCATTCACAATTTTGATGCTTTAGACATATTTACTGTGATATGGTGAAAGATAGCTTCCGCAATTGGGAAATATATGAAATTGCCCTGTCTTGGAATGTTAATTTGGCAGTGATTGCAAAGCATTTGTATATGCGCAGAAATTAATGAAGATTCTGGGGTTTGCAGGCTAGCCCTGCATCAAATACTCAACATAAAGACAACAAGACACATAGAAGAGGCATCACAGAGGTCAGAGAGGGTGACATAGAGTGAGGAAGGGCTCACACAGGCCCCACACTGAGCAACACAGAAGCCTTCACGTAGAAGTCCGAGATTTGTTGGGAGGATGATGTTTTGAACCAGGAGGGCTGGAATAAGCTCCTGAGAAGAAAATCAATTCCTAGTAGAGGTGACATAGAGCATTAGAGGTTGATGCAAGCCCACGCAGGGTCAGTGCAAAAATAGCCTGAGATCTCGTTGGTTCAGCTGCCAGATCAGCCGGGACTTGCAGTGTAGAGTGAGGTAATCTCACTAATTTCTTCTGCCGAGTGATATTCTCTGTACTGGATGTGAAAATTCCTACACTAAGGGAACCCCTACTACAGCAAATATGAATCTACTTCACCTACTTGATTTTGTAAATTACATTCATCAAGTTATTCTTCTGAATACTGAAGCAAATTACTTCCGCAACCTACATTAATTAAATATTTGATCTCATGAAATAGAAAACAAAGCAAAGAACAAGATACATATGACACACTTATTTTTGGACACAATAGTCCCTAGAAAAACCCAATGCGTGAAAACGAGTGCAACAACTATGAGGTTTTTCTATTATTAAGCAGTAGTTCTAGATACAAATGCTGGATGCCTTCCCGACAATCTAGTGATAGAGAAAATACAATGGCAGAGAAACTATGTGAGTTTTACCTCACTTCACCCGACAAATTCTGGCTAATTCAACATCAAAACTGGCTAACCCTGACTACTTTTGCGCTGGTCCTGCATTAGCCCTACAGGCTCAGCGTTAGTGTTGTGCTGTCTCTTTTGCCTAATGCGTCAACCTTCTTGGCTATTCCGGAAGTTCCCTGTTAGTTCCGATTTTTTGTGTGGAGGGAATCTTCTGCTTCTGCGTTGGCCCTTCTAGATTAGTGTCAGGCATACGTGGGCCTAGATTGGCCCAGTGTCAGTGTTGAAGGAAAGTGTAACTAGGTTCCGTCTTCCTAAATGTACTTTTAATATTTGTACTTATTCAAGAAAAGAAATGTTACTTTATAATATATATCAATGATTTTCTTTCTCATTGAAGTAGGTCTAGCACATGTCAAAGTGCTATAGGGGAGCCAAATAGTCAAAAGGAAATGTTGAAGGCCTTAAGGGCATGTTACACCATGTATAAATATATATTAAAGTTAAAGGGAAAACCTCCAAGCAAAGTCAAGTCCACTCCTATGTTATGGCACCATAAAGAAGCTCCTTCAAGCATGCTACACCACCATGGAAACTATCTGAAGTCTGCTCAACAAATCAACCACCAAACTTCCCTCAAAGTCGGCCTACAATTAAGAGGACTAGTCGGCCTAAATGGAGGGACAATCCTCTATTTATAGAGGCTATCCACTCCAAATAGAACACACTACTTGAGCTCTGAAATCCGCAAGAACAAGAGGACAAGAAGAACGAAGAAAGCCAAGGGAAAAGGTCTGCTAGGGAAGTGAGGTAAGGAGGAAGAACAACGAAGTCTGAGGGACTATTTTCTAGGGTATACACAGTCACACGTGCGAGAAAATGAGGGATAGTCTACAACTATATCAGCTGTAAGGTTCCAGTTATATATTTCTCTTTGTTTGGGGCTAAAACTAGGCCTACAAGGCCTCCTACTCCAGCGTGGAAGAAATATACTGAAGACAAGGAGAAAAGAGCATATAACACCTAGTAATCCTCCCATACGTGTGGGAAACTAGGGAAACATAATAAAAGAGCTGTCACACACTCATATCACAATAAGGATCTCCGTTGGTCAACACTGAAGTCTACTTGTGCAAGGGATAGAAGAGGAACACCTCACTTAGAAGACTCACTCAAAGAAAGTATATCTCTAGACAAGATTCATAGTAAGAGAAAGAAGTGCCGGAAGAAGTGTCAGGGAATAAGGTGGAGAAAGAAGGAAGGACTTGACTTGTGCTTGGAGGATGCTCTTGTCAGGGGTCTTGGGTTTGGCATTGATCAATATAAGCTTCAATAAGAGAAATTCACTAAAGGGTTTTCCTCTCAAGAGAAGAGAGGTTTTGGCCCTGGCAAAGAGCCAACATCTTGTGTTCTTGTTCTTATGTTTTGGTAGCAGTTTGATGAAGTACACACACATGCATTAATAATAATAAGAAGAAGATTAAGCTAACTAGAAAAAGTAAAAAGACTATACAAATTGCTATCAAGTAACAAAGAGTCACATTACACTATTTTGCCCTAGATTCTTCAAGATGGTATCAAAGCTAAGGTGACACATCAAGGAAAGGGCAACTCAAGAACACTCATCAACGAGAAGCATCTACAAAGTTGAAGCATCAAGCCTAGAAGTCTCAATCACTTCAAGGTAAAAAAGGATATAGAATCCATCATTCATCAAGAAGGTCTAGAAAGCTAGAAGAAGAGCCTTACATAAAAGCACCTACAAAGAAGAGCAGATTGAAGCAGGACCTACATCAAGCTACAAGTCTTCAAGCAAATCTCATCATCAAGCAAGTCCACTTGGAGAAGGCAACTTGAAGAACATTAAGATCCATGGAATATAAGTCATCAAGTCTCCAAGAAGGAGCAAATTCATCACATCTCAAAATATAACAAGTAAGTACATGTCCCCTTCTGAATATACATCAATGTCTTTTTGCAAGGAAAGCAATAAATTGGTAGGTACCAATAACTTTCTTTCATGGAAGAAGAGGACTGATTTACTACTCCAGGAGAATGAACTCCTAGAGCATGTCAAAGGGAATATCACTATCCCTACTAAGGAATAGACTCAAGTCTTAGCCAAGTACAATAAGGATGAGATAAGAGCTCAAAGGATTTTGATCGAATCAATCAAAGACTCCCTTTTTCCTTTGTCTCCAAGTTTGAGACATCAAATTTTTATTTATGATAAGCTAGTAGAGTTATTCTTGGTATCCACAACCGGAGAAGTAATATCTCTGAGGAATGAATTATACAAGATGAAGATAACAAAGGAAGGAATATCTCCCTACTTCATGAAAATCTCTGAAATGAGAGATCAACTTCGAGAGCTTGGGGTCATGTCTGACATAGAGATGACAAATGTAGTACTCAATGCTCTACCCGAGGAGTGGGGAAACTTCATATCAAGAATATATGCCAAGAAGGAAGAAACCACTCTCAGTGAAATGTGGTGCCTATGCAAGACAAAGGAAACCGGACTTAAGGCAAAAGAAGATGTGGGATCAAAGGAGCAAGCATTTGTTACCATGGCCAAAATAAAGGGTAAATCTGGCAAGTTTGGTCCACAAAGAAAAAACAACAAAGACATGTCCAAAATCCGATATTTTGGATGCCAAGAATATGGACACTACAAAAGGAATTGTCCTAAGATTAAGAAGGACAACAAAAAAAAAGGAAGAGGGAAGAAGCTCACATAACTCAAGAGATGAAAGAAGAAGGAAAGAAGCAAAAGAAGGAAGATCCTCCAGATCTCTACTATGACTAGGTCAAACTCTTCTAGACTTGTTCAAAGTTTTGAGTAGTATAGGAGCATGTAGGAATAGAATAATAATGCATGGCTAGAACCATCCTCTAGAATCTAGAAGCATGATATACATAGAGTTCTAGATACTCATGGAGATATAACATTTATAATAAAAACAAAATGCATGGGTAGAAATATCTTCTAGAATATGGGAGCATGATAGTTATAGCTCAAAATATTCATGTAGAGGAAGCATACCTAGTATAGGACCTCATCCATGATGAGAGATTTTTTTTGATCATGATTAAGAATCTTAGAAGACCTTCATTATCATAAAGAAAGGAAACATTCGCAAGGAAAGGATCTTTAAGATCCTATGATGGAGTCTTCAAAAGAAGGTTCATGGACCAAAAACAAATGTCTCATTGGGGATCCCATTCATGGGATTCAAGCAAAGAATGATATGCAGGCAAGCTAAGATGAAGCAAGAAGGGTCACACCAAAGGATGATCGAAGGAGAATCAAGTTGAGGTATGTATGCATTAAAGTTTAGTCATGTTATAATTTGTATATTATTGAGTAATGGGATAGCTCTATAACATGATCAAGCATGGAAGAATCTCTTTTACTAAGAACATTCTCGAAGGCATGTACCACAATGCAATGAAGGTCAACAAAAGAATATGCTCACATAAGGAGTATAAGATTGCTGACTAAGAAGCAAGAATAAATGCTGACAAGTCCAAAAAGCAAGCAATGAAGGAATGCTCTCACAACAAGCATTAGGTGGTTGAATTATCTATATAATAAGAAGCAAATGAAGAAAGGGATGAAGCATGTGCAAGAACACCATGATCACCAAGAATCACTATCTTACAAGCTACTTTGAAGATATCTCCCGAAAGAAGGCAAGACAACTCTGATAAAGGAAGAAAGGACCCTTAACACCTATGAAGTCCTTGGAAATAGTAAAGATGGAGATAACTGATTCTACTCTATGAAGATGTCGCGATGAAGAAACCATCCAAAAAAAAGCAATGTTGAAGCAATACTAGGATGAAGTCATGATGGGCTACTTGGTCGAAGCATGTAAACAAGAAAGTACAACGAAGCACCCATGAGAATAATATTCCAAAGCATGGACAAGATGACAAAGGAGTAGCCAAGATGACAAGAAAACCTGAAGTATGACATGAAAGCTACTTTCCTCGAAGGAAGCAATGACATGAACAATTAGGGAGGAAAGTGATCGATGGATGGTGCCCTACATAGAAGAATTTCGAACAAAGACTTCATGACATCAAGAAAGGAAAAAGATCAAGCAGCTGAAGGACCCACGAAGAAGAAGTTGCTGATGAAGGAAAGCATCCCCAGTTAAGAGGGAGTTCTGACAGGTCCCTGATCAAGAGGAAGTTTTGGATCACCCCTGATTACAAAGGAGTGACAATTATGTTTTCCATTTCATGGGTCATGCACTAGACAAGGACTAAGAGATGCAAGTCTATATGAAGGCCATGAATGGAAATGTAGACACAAGATAGACACAACATTCTTGTCTTCACTTGGGAAGAAAGAATAGGAGGATTGAGTAATCATCTGGCATCTGATACTCTTTAAGGATGTGTAGGTAATCCAAGAAAAGAGTAGGCAAGAGGAATGATATTCTTTGAGGGATGAGAACCCAAGATAAGAATAGTCCTAGAAAGTCATACTCTTAGCACACCCATGTGGGTATGTACCTTGAGAGACAATGATGAAGGTGTCTACAAATCATTGGTCTCGTAAAGGGATGGAGCTATTAGTCAAGGCCTTACACTATGACAATGCTGATGGATATGATGCAATAACAGATGGATTTCTAATCTGGTTTCTCTTATGTGAATTCTTCAAGATTGATAATAGACAAACACCTTGTAATGTTGTATGAATACCTCCCTAGTTAAGAGGGAGTGTTGAAGGAAAGTGTAACTAGGTTCAGTGTTCATAGATGTACTTTTGATATTTGTACTTATTCAAGAAAAGAAATATTATTTTATAATATATGTCAATGAGTTTCTTGCTCATTGAAGTAGGTCTAACACATGTCAAAGTGCTATAGGCGAGTCAAATAGTCAAAAGGAAATGTTGAAGGCTGTAAGGGCATGTTACACCATGTATAAATATATATTAAAGTTAAAAGGAAAACCTCCAAGAAAATTCAAGTCCACTCCTATGTTATGTCACCATCAAGAAGCTCCTTCAAGCATGCCACACCACCATGGAAACTATTAGAAGTCCGCTCAACAAATCAACCACCAAACTTCCCTCAAAGTTGGCCTACAATTAAGAGAACTAGTCAGCCTAAATGGAGGGACAATCCTCTATTTATAGAGGCCGTCCACTCGAAATAGAACGCACTACTTAAGCTCTGAAATCCACAAGAAAAAGAGGACAAAAAGAATGAAGAAAGTAAGGGAAAATGTATACTAGAGAAGTGAGGTAAGGAGGAAGAACAATGAAGTTTGAGGGACTATTTTCTAGGGTATACATAGTCACACGTGCGAGAAAATGAGGGATAGTCTGCAGCTATATCAGTAGTGAGATCACAGTTGTATATTTCTATTTGTTTGGGGCTAAAACTAGGCCTACAAGGTCTCCTAGTCCGGCGTGGAAGAAATACAATCAAGTGAAGGAGAGAAGAGGATATAACACCTAGTAATCCTCCCATACGTGCGAGAAACCAGGGTAGCATAAGAACAACACTGTCATACACTCATATCATAATAAGGATCTCAATTGATCAACGTTGAAGTCTGCTTGTGCAAGGGATAGAAGAGGAACACCTCACCTAGAAGACTCACTCAAAGAAGGTCTATCTCTAGACAAGATTCATAGTAAGACAACGAAGTGCCGAAAGAAGGAGGACGAAGTGCTAGAGAACAAAGTGCCGGAAGAAGTGTCAGGGAATAAGGTGCAAAAAGAAGGAAGGACTTGACTTGTGCTTGGAGGATACTCTTGTCAGGAGTCTAGGGTTTGGCATTTATCAATATAAGCTCCAATAAGAGAAATTAACTAAAGGGTTTTCCTCTCAAGAGAAGAGAGGTTTTGGCCCTGGCAGAGAGCCAACATCTTGTGTTCTTGTTCTTATGTTTTGGTAGCAGTTTGATGAAGTACACAAACATGCATTAATAATACTAATAAGAAGATTAAGCTAACTAGAAAAAGTAAAAAGACTACAAATTGTTATCAAGCAACGAAGAGTCACACTACACTAATTTGCCCTAGATTCTTCAACATGGTATCAAAGCTAAGATTACACATCAAGGAAAGGGAAACTCAAGAACACTCATCAACAAGAAGCATCTACAAAGTTGAAGCATCAAGCCTAGAAGTCTCAATCACTTCAAGGTAAAAAAGGATATAAAATCCATCATTCATCAAGAAGGTCTACAAAGCTAGAAGAATAGCCTTAGATAAAGGCAACTACAAAGAAGAGTAGATTGAAGCAAGATCTACATCAAGCTATGAGTCTTCAAACAAATCTCATCATCAAGCAAGTCCACTTGGAGAAACAACTTGAAGAACATCAAGATCCGGGGAAGACAAGTCATCAAGTATTCAAGAAGGAAGAAAATCCATCACATCTCAACATATATATCAAGTAAGTACATGTCCCCTTCTGAATATACATCAATGTCTTTTTGCAAGGAAAACAATAAATTGGTAGGTACCAAAACTTTCTTTCATGGAAGAAGAGGACTGATCTACTACTCAAGGAGAATGAACTCTTAGAGCGTGTCAAAGGGAATATCACTATCCCTGCTAAGGAACAAACTCAAGCCTTAGCTAAGTACAATAAGGATGAGACAAAAGCTCAAAGGATTCCGATTGAATAAATCAAAGGCTCTCTCATTCCTTATGCCTCCAAGTTTGAGACATCAATTTTTTTTATGATAAGATAGTAGAGATATTCTCGGTATCCACAACCGGAGAAGTAATATCTCTCAGGAATGAATTATACAAGACGAAGATAACAAAGGAAGGAATATCTCCCTACTTCATGAAAATCTCTGAAATGAGAGATCAACTTCAAGAGCTTAGGGAAGTCATGCTTGACAGAGAGATGACAACTATAGTACCCAATGCTCTACCCGAGGAGTGGGAAACTTCACATCAAGCATATATGCCAAGAAGGAAGAAACCACTCTCAGTGAAATGTGGTGTCTATGCAGGACAGAGGAAACCAGACTTAAGGCAAAATAAGATGTGGAATCAAAGGAATGAGCATTTTCTACCATGGCCAAAAGAAAGGGTAAATTTGGCAAGTTTGGTCCACAAAGAACAAACAACAAAGACATATCCAAAATCCAATGTTTTGGATGCCAAAAATATGGACACTACAAAAGGAATTGTCCTAAGATTAAGAAGGAAAACAACAACAAAATAAAGAGGGAAGAAGTTCACATAACTCGAGATGAAAGAAGAAGGAAAGAAGTAAAAAAAGGAAGATCCTTTGGATCTCTACTATGACTAGGTCAAACTCTTTACTTCTAGACTTCTTTCAAAGTTTTGAGTAGTATAGAAGCATGTAGGAATATAATAATAATGCATGGCTAGAACCATCCTCTAGAATCTAGAAGCATGATGTACATAGAGTTCTAGATATTCATGGAGAAAAAGCATTTATAATAAAAACAAAATGTATGGGGAGAAATATCTTCTAGAATATGGGAGCATGATAGTTATAGCTCAAGATATTCATGTAGAAGAAGCATACCTAGTATAGGACCTCATCCATGATGAAATAAAAAAAAATTGATCATGATTAAGAATCTTAGAGGAGATCCATTATAAAAAAGAAAGGAAACATTTGCAAGGCAAGGATATTTAAGTTCATATGATGGAATCTTCAAAAGAAGGTTCAAAAACCAAAAGCAGATGTCTCATTGGGAATCCCATTCATGTGATTCAAGCAAAGAATGATATGCAAACAAGCTAAGATGAAGCAAGAAGGGCCACACCAAAGGATGATCAAAGGAGAATCAAGTTGAGGTATGTATGCATTAAAGTTTAGTCATGTTATCATTTGTATATTATTGATTCATGGTATTGTTCTATAACATGATCAAGCATGAAATAATCTCTTTTACAAAGAACATGCTCGAAGGCATGTACCATAATGCAATGAAGGTCAACAAAAGAATATGCTCACATAAAGAGTATAAGATTGCTGACTAAGAAGCAAGAAGAAACGTTGACAAGTCCAGAAAGCAAGCAATGAAGGAATGCTCTCACAAGAAGCATTAGATGGTTGACCTATCTATATAATAAGAAGAAAATGAAGAAAGAGATCAAGCATGTGGAAGAACACCATGATCACCGAGAATCACTATCTTATAAGATACTTCGAAGATATCTCTTGAAAGAAGGCAAGACAACTCTGATAAAGGAAGAAAGGACCCTTGACACCTATGAAGGCCTTGGAGATATAAAAGATACAAATAACTGATTCTACTCTACGAAGTGGTCATGATGAAGAAACCATCCAACAAAAAGCAGTATTGAAGCAATATCAGGATGAAACCATGATGGGCTACTAGGTTGAAGCATGTAAACAAGAAAGTACAACGAAGCACCCATGAGAATAATATTCCAAAGCATGGACAAGATGACAAAGGAGTAGTCAAGGTGACAAGAAAACCTAATGTATGACATGAAAGCCACTTTCATCGAAGGAAGCAATGACATGAAAAACAAGGGAGGAAAGTAATCGATGGATGGTGCCCTGCCTAGAAGAAGTTTGAACAAAGACTTCACGACATCAAGGAAGGGAAAAGATCAATCAGCTGAAGGGCCCACGAAGAAGAAGCGACTAATCAAGGAAATGATCCCCAATTAAGAGGGAGCTCTAACAGGTCCCTGATCAAGAGGGAGTTTTGTATCACCCTTGATTACAAAGGAGTGACAATTGTGTTTTCCATTTCATGTGTCATGCACTAGACCAAGACTAACAACCATAAGTCTAGATGAAGGCCATGAATGGAAATGTACACACAAGATAGACACAACATTCTTGTCTTCACTTGGGAAGAAATAATGAGAGGATTGGGTAATCATATGGCATCCGATACTCTTTGAGGATGTGTATGGAATCCAAGGCAAGAGTAGGCAAGAGGGCCGATATTCTTTGAGGGTTGGGATGATAAGAATAGTCCTAGAGGTCATACTCGGAGAACACCCGGGGGGGTATGTACCTTGAGAGACAATGATGAAGGTGTCTATAAATCATTACTCTCATAAAGATATGGAGTTGTTAGTCAAGGTCTTGCACTATGACAATGCTGATGACAGATGGATTGCTAATCCAGTTTCTCTTATGTGAATTCTTCAAGATTGATAATAGCCAAACACCTTGTAATGTTGTATGAATACCTCCCTAGTTAAGAGGGAGTGTTGAAGGAAAGTGTAACTAGGTTCGATATTCATAGATGTACTTTTGATATTTGTACTTATTCAAGAAAAGAAATATTATTTAAAATATATGTCAATGAGTTTCTTGCTCATTGAAGTAGGTCTAGAACATGTCAAAGTGCTATAGGTGAGTCAAATAGTCAAAAGGAAATGTTGAAGGCCTTAAAGGCATGTTACACCATGTACAAATATATATTAAAGTTAAAGGGAAAACCTCCAAGCAAAGTCAAGTCCACTCCTATGTTATGGCACCATCAAGAAGCTCCTTCAAACATGCTACACC